>CM076578.1:1825392085-1825479730 GCA_034641835.2 Pinus albicaulis | reverse complement strand
ATAGATTGGTATCATCATATCAAAGATTGTGTTCAGCGGAGAATCATGATGCTTTCATATATTCCCACGGAGGATCAGGATGCCGACATCCTGACGAAGGCGCTCACCAGGAGCAAGTTCGAATTCCATAGAGGTAGGATAGGGGTTGTAGATAATCCATATATTGCCGAGAGGGAGTGTTGAAAATACAGCAAGATGATGGAGCTTAGTGAAATGAAGTCGCCTTCACTAAGTGGGCCCGCACGCAAATTCTGGCGCAAAATCTATTTTTAGACTATGTCTATTTTTAGACATATGAAGCATGGTTCGGGGATTCCAGTTTGAGATTCTTGGAGCATTGGTCATGTTGGTAAAAATATATGAGACTCTATTTTTTAGGTCGAAGAGGTCGAAGGCTATTTTTAGACTGCCTCTCCTAAAAATAAGGAAGTCAAATATTATTTACCCTTAATAATATTTGGACTCTAAACAACAGTTTACTCTCTTGGAGCACTTCAGTTCGAGCTACAGAAGTGGCTCATCAATCTGACAGAGGAATCACGTGGTTCCTAGGGTTTGATGGCATCTTGCATGGTTGAATTCAGTTGGACTTCAGTGGCAGAAGTTTGGAGGAGTTAATGAGACAGATAGTGGAGTTGTGTTCTGCTTATTTTAGTTGAACTAGTTGAGATTAGTTTAACTAGCTAATCAATTAGTTATGAGTGGAGTGAATTAAATATTATTTAATTCATTAATTAGTAACTCATTATTCAACTCAAGAACACACCAGTTCACTACAGTGCATGATCAGTTCAGTGGAGACCAGTGAAAGAGGTAGATGAAAGGGTGGAGTTAGCTATCAGTGGCGACATCAGTTGTGCATGATATTTGCACCACACTTGGAGGATTTGTCCATGACAATTGCACAGTCAAGCCAAGGAGATTCAAACCTTGGATCTCTATATAGACAAGCCTGGATTGCGCAATAGAGGCAAGGCAATTGGCGGTGAGTTTTGAACCAGTAACCTGTTCAAAACTGAGCTAGATTGTGGGTAACTGTATGAGAAAGTACTGAGTACTTGTGAGGAGTATTGTACTGAGTTGTTACATGATTTCTCCATTATAATATACACAATAGCTGCGGGGTTTTCAGCTATAAGCTTTCCCCATACATACTGTGTTAATGTGTATGATGATTTGATGTGTTATCGCTTGATTTTATTTCCGCATGTTTGATGATCTGAGTGGAAGAGATTATGTGTTGCATATAAATTCGAATTGTATGTGATCAGGATAGTCTCGGTGAATAATTAATCATTATTCAGAAAATTTCTACAATATTAAACTCATAAAGAAATTAAATTCTTTTTAAGTTAAAGTACATGTCTCACTTCTGTCAATATCCTTGAAATTCCATCAAACATTTTAATCTTAATGCTCCCAACCCCAACATTTATGAGACACATTTTTCCTTACAAGAACAATATTACCATCGATATTTTGATAAGAAAAAAACCATATCCTATGTGGAAACATTTGATGTGAAGAAAAAAAATCTAATAACTACTCTTCATAATATTGGGAGATATTAGAAATAGATAAAACGTATTCAACCATACCCAAACTTGATTCATCCATATTTTCCTACTTTTTGGGCTCTTCCTTGGAGTCTTTTCACTAACAATATTTTCTAATATGCCCTATTTTACTGCAATACCAATATTTTAACTTACCATTCACCCCTTTTGAATTATATCTGGATGTACTTCTCAATTTCTCCACTCTTTCTTTAAATCAACCTCTAGCCACCATTGCTTCAAGTATGGAAGTTTATATAATTGATTTACTCCACACCTCCTCAGACAATAATCCTCCCACAATATAGTCATATTAAATATAATTAGTAATACTAAAACTAATGGAAGTGACTATATGGTCCCAAGATTCAATAAATGAATACAATAACATCAATGCCTTGTATTCCTTATCAATATTTACATCCATACTCACTAAATAGCATACAAGAGTATTAAATACATTTAAATGATCAATGATTTTGGTACCTTATTTCATTTGTAGGTTCTATAGTTACCTATTCAATTAGATTCTATTTGTCATATATATTTTCATACAAAATATCTCTAGTCTGCTCCACATGCCTAAAGTTGTTTCCTATCTAATAATAATGAAAAGAACATAATCTGCGAAACACATCCAAATGGTTTTGATAACTTGTACATCTAGATATTCCCAATATTCATTAGACATTGTAGTATACCTAGGGGGGATAATATAGGGTACATAGGGAGGTACCCAAGGGAATAATATGATGTAATAATGTAAGAATGAAAAATAAATGGGCCATAGTTAATAAATAAAGTGGTTAGCCCACATTATGCAAGGGACCACATGTAGCTAGGGAATAAAGTGATAAGCCCATTGTATTGGATGTATGGTATTGAGAGATTCATGGTAACTACCCATGGTATTGCATGTATGGAACTTATATAGAGGCTAGAGACTCTCCATTGAGGGATGTCAAGGATTATTGTATTGGCAAGCATATGGCTTGTGGATTGATCTCCTTCCTTAAGGGGTGAATTTATGGTGTTGCCCTACCTAAAGGGTTTTGATATTAATGAAGATCTAAAGTTTTATCTTTTATGGTATTATTTATTGGGCATATTTTCCATTTCTATAAATTTTCTTGTTAGATCCACTACAAGTGGTATCAGAGCACTTTCTTGGGAAGAGTTGGGGAGATTTGTTTTCTCATTTTTTGTAGGAATTTTGTGAGTGGCGAGTTTTCAGAGCAGATTTGAAACTTTTGGTGAAAAATTTTCATAAATAAATAGCATATATAGATTCCTTGCATAAAAATACCCAATTACAAAAAAAAAAATCGATCAAATAGGATTTTTTATGAGGGAGATATCACTAATTTAAATTCAGTTGTGTTGTAGACGACAATTCGTGGATGGCAGATTTCCTCACATAATTTGCAATTTTTGGTGTAGAATTTTAGACAAATTATTATATATCTGAACTCCCCTTGAAAAATCACCTGATTTAAAAAAAAACAATCGGTCAAATCGGAGCCCAGATGAGGGAGTTATCACTGATTTAAAATAAACCATTTTTTTTCAGAAATTTTGTGATGGCGGGACAGTTGCAGTGCAGACATGAGTTTACAAAGTACTTAGATCAGGATTTCAATCATAGGGATAGATGCCGAATGAATGTTCCATTTCCGAAAATGGGCTATAATAAGGATTCTGAGTTATATTGAAGGAGTTATTCCCAATTTAAAATTTTTCCAAAGTAAGTGATTTTCTTCAAAACCCTTACTCTATTTTAGGGGTTCTCACAAGATGAAGTTTACAGGAAAAGATGATGGCCCTACTATTGAATTATTTTTTCAATATCATAAGGTTAAATCCCCATTTTTTTGGATATGCTACATAGGGCTTCATATGAAAGATGAGACAAATAAATGGTGGACCTCACTTGACAACTCAGTGAGGAAACTTCCTGAGAAAAAAACTTGAAAAGGTCCTTTTGGACAAGTGGTCTCAAGCTGGAAAGAAGGACACTAAGAGCCATAAAGACTTATTTTCCACTAATATTTCCATATTATAGGTTCATGGAAGTATTCAGAAAGAGAACATCATTGTGTCTATCATTCCTAGTTGTAAGCATAATTATATTAATGTTAATTTGGCTAAAAAATTGTAAGTTTCAGCAAAACATATTGAAAACACATAGGCTGATAATGAATATGTTAAACTTTATAAAGATTTGAAGATTTATATGGATAAGTATGTGTTGCATTCTGATTTTTATGCTTCATACATGGTTGTTGTGGATGTTGTTTTGGGACACCCTTGGATGGAATCTGTTGGCACTGTCAATTTTAATGTGCAAAAGAAATTCATGAAGCTTTGGTATAAAAAGAAGAAAATCACATTGCATGATATTTGCATTAGGAACCATGCAGAGAATATAGAGGAAGAAGCACAAATCTCTAATGACACAGACACATCAGATGATGAGCCTTTGATGTTAGACAACCAAACACAGACATCAAAGCATGTACCAAAAAAAGCACCAGATACCACTCCATCACTAATAGTGGAGGAATTGATGAAAGATATTCCACCAGTTAAAGCTTCAACATATCACCACCCGCATCTCCCAACAAGACAACAACCAAAAAGGTGACAACGAATTAGCAAAAAGGACAACCATTAGGGGGATTTTGAGGTCTAAAATGGGCCTCCTAAGGAAATTATAAAATAATATTGGAAATAATAAAATAATATTTGATTACATCATCAAATTTTAGAGGGAAAAAAGAAAAAACTATTTTTCAACTTATCTCCCAAAGTTTTTACTCAAATTTTGAGAGGGAGTAATCATTGGATGCAAAATTTAATTCCTCATCCAAGGAGTACCCATGTTGCATACTTTTGATGGGTCATGCTACACGAAAAATGAGAAATACATGAAAACGTGATTGTAATCAAATTTTTTTTATGTATTTGTCATTTTTCGTGTAGCATAGTCCATCGAAAGTATGAAACATGGGTACTCCTTGGATGAGGAATTGAATTTTGCATCCAATGAGTACTCCCGCTCGAAATTTGAGTAAAAAATTTGGGAGATAAGTTGAAAATACGAGTTGAAAAAGTAGTTTTATTATTTTATTATTTTTTAATCTTTTTACCCTTTTACTTAAAAAATGGTGAATCATCCCCCATGGTTGACATCGTCATCTTGAATCCTATTGGTTCTTATAAAGTTTATTTTTATTGTACATTTTTCTTAGGAGGCCCAGTTTAGACCTCAAAATTACCCTAATGAACCCCTGGACGACACATAGAGAGCTGCAACGATTGACCCACAGCACATCAACACAAAGGAACCACCAGAACTCGCTTCCATCTCAAGCGAGCGAGGCACCGACTAGATCGATTGTTCACCTTTTCTAAGATAGCTAGATGCATGTGAACAGTACCAGTGGAATACTCTTTTGAGTAGATCTTATTATTTATGTTCTTCTCATGTTTCAGGGACGAGACATGTTTAAGGGGGGTGTAATGTAGTATACATAGGGGGCATAATATAGGGTACAGAGGGAGGTACCCAAGGGAATAATATGATGTAATAATGTAAGAATGATAAATAAATTGGCCAGTTAATAAACAAAGTGGTTAACCCACATTATGCAAGGGACCACATGTAGCTAGGGAATAAAGTGATAAGCCCATTGTATTGGATGTATGGTATTAAGAGATCCATGGTAACTACCCATGGTATTGCATGTATGGAACCTATATAGAGGCTAGAAACTCTCCATTGAGAGATGTCAAGGATTATTGTATTGGCAAGCATATGGCCTATGGAGTGATCTCCTTCCTTAAGGAGTGAATGTATGGTGTTGCCCTACCTAAAGGGTTTTGATATTAATGAAGATCTGAAGTTTTATCTTTTATGGTCTTATTTATTGGGCATATTTTCCATTTCTATAAATTTTCTTGTTAGATCCACTACAGACATAACCACTAGTTTCTTTTGACTTCCATCTATATCCTTGTGCAATCCTTGTTGCACTATCAAATTCGACATATTGACCTTCCACGATTCAAATGTTTTATTCCCATTGAACTTCTTCACCTCAAACTTTGCACTTAAAATATTCACCACTCTCTACAAAAATAACTCTCTATTCCGGATTTATGCAAGAACGCAACAGAATAAACATATAACCATAAATACAGAGATGCAGCGGAAATAACACTTCATTTCATTAATATCAAAGAACTGAAATTTGCTTACAGACAGAATGGAAATAAAACTAGCTAGGGCGCTGGTAGCTATCTTTGAGAAGATATGTGGCGGCTACAGGCCTCTGAACTGTGTTACAATGAGGCTCGAGGGCCTATTTATCATTTAGAAACAATGGGAAATCCTAAACAGCCAAAACCATAACCCTAGGAGATGAAGCGCCAAAACTATGGGCCCCGTTTGGGTAAATTGGTGTTTCAACTTCCCAGGGGCGTAACTTTGGCATACGATCTCCGTTTGATGCGTACCATACCTCGTTAGAAAGATCTATTCGAGGACTACAAATTTTGAATGAGCAACATCGGTCCATGGACCCATGTTGCTCTCCGTTTTCCCAAAAAACGTCGTTTAGGGCCTCAAAATGGCTCCGGAAGTTTAGGACCCGAAAAACTGCTAAAAATAGTAAACTGTGCCGAAACCGAAAAACTGAAATAGACAATGGTGGAGCCCCAAGTGGAATAGGCGGGTGACCACCAATATCCACCTGGATCATTCCTCCCCCCTTAGGAAGCAATGGTCCCCATTGCGTTAAGTTCCTCCATGAGATGAGGAAATTTCTGCTGAACTTAGTCCCTGGTGAACCACTTTCCTTGGTGCAGGAGTTGGCCAGCTTTGACAACCCGATATAGTTGGATCTTCTGCTGGCGAGTGTTCTTGATTTGCATGTCCATGATACAATCTGTGGTGGCCTGTTCCATGCAGTCTGGATTTAACTATGTTGGTGTGAGTTGTTCTGCAATGTCCGAGGTGTCCAGTAGAGGTGGGAAGTAAGGACGAAGGCGATCCACATTGAAGACTGGGTGCAGACCAAGGAATGGTGGAATACTGAGCTCGAATGCATTGTTCCCTACGGCCTTGGTGATGGTGTACGGACCGTATCGGAGCGGGCGAAGCTTGCGGTGGGGTCCAGTGAGGCGCTCCTTCTGCAAATGTAGCCATACTTTGTCACCCACCTGGAAGTTGTGTGGCACCCGGTGTTGATCATGGTGTTGCTTGTACTTGGCATTGGCTCTGTCCAATATATCATGAACCTGTTGGCGGATGTGTTGAATGCGCTCAATGAAGCTACTTGCTTTGTCAACTTCAGACTGGACATGAGCTGAATTGGCCTGAGCAGCTGCAAATGGCATGGCTACGTCAATGGGACATAGTGGCTAGAATCCCAAGCCCACTTGAAAGGGGCTATGGCCGATTGAACTATGGAGAGCCCGATTATAACTATGTTGTACATAGGGGAGGCTCTCGTCCCATGTGCGTGGATGCTTTGAATTGTACATGCGCAGAATGTGTACAATCATTTTGTTGACGACCTCTGTCTGGCCATCTGTTTGGGGATGGAAATTTGTGGACTTGGTGAGCTTGGTATCCAACATTGACCAGAGGCTGGACCAAAATGTGCTGAGGAACCTGCTATCCCGATCTGATATGATAGACTGTGGGATCCCAAAGTGCACCCACACTCGTTCAAAGAACAGTTTAGAAGTGGCTTCTTCTGTGATATTCTTCTTGCAGGCCGCCATAATGGCCATCTTCGAGAATCTGTCGACGACCACAAAAACATAGTCATTTCCCTGCTTAGTAGAAGGCAGGCTCGACATGTAATCCATGGAGATGGATTCCCAAGGTCGACTAGGGGTAGGTAGAGGAGTATATAGGCCTTGCTTCTTGATGGTCGGTTTGGCAATGGCACAAGCAGTGCAGGATCTGATGTGCTTCTCGACATCCTTTCGAAGGTTCGGCCAATAGAAATACTTATGCAGGATTGCTACTGTTTTCTCGACCCCGAAATGCCCAGCGACTCGACTGTAGTGTGCTTCCCATATCATCTTGGCACGCTCGCTTGAAGGAACACCAAGGTGTCCCATGTGACATAAAAGTGCATCTTGGAGGTGAAAATTTGGAACTTGCGTACCCCCCAAGAGTGCCTTGTAAGTTTGGCCGAATTCTGGGTCACTCTCATAGAGAAGCGGCCAATCAGAAGTCTCGTGCCCACAAGAGTTGAGCACAGTGGTGAGCGCCATGATCGGTGGTCGAATGAGGCAGTCTGCAACATGATTGGTGCTACCCTTATTGTACTTGATGTTCAAATGAAACTGTTGCAGATATGTGGACCACTTCTGATGGCGATCATTCTGCAACTTCCCTTGTGTTTGTATGAACTGCAAGGGCATGTGGTCTGTGTGGATGATTATTTCCTTCCCCAAAATGTAATGCTTCCATTGTCGACAAGCTTGCACAATGGAGTACATTTCTTTGTCATATGTGGGGTACTTGCAAACTGTGTCAGACAATGTCTCACTGTGAAATGCCACTGGATGTCCCTGTTGAGTAAGAACTGCCCCAATAGCATAGTTAGAGGCATCTGTCTCGATCTCAAATGGCTGTTTCAAATCTGGTAAAGTGAGCACTGGGGCAGAACAGAGGCGGTTTTTCAATTCTGTGAACGCCTTCTGTTGAGGTTCCGACCAAAATTTTTTTGCTCTCACTCCTCCCTTGGTGACTTGACTCAATGCCAAGTGATATGAGAGAATCCCAACAAGAACCTCCGGTAGAAATTAGCAAGACCTAGAAAGCTGCGAAGCTCTGTTATAGTGGTTGGGGCTGGCCAATCCCGAATGACTTGGATCTTGGCTGGATCCACATGCACCCCCCTTTCACCAATAATGTATCCCAGATATTGAACCTGGGTCATGCCAAAAGTGCACTTCTCCAAATTGGCACACAACTTGTGTTGCTGCAGTGTTTGGAGGACTTGTCGGATGTGGTGAAGGTGCTCTTCCCAAGTCTGGCTGAAGATCAAAATGTCATCCAAGTAGACCACTACAAATGAGTTAGTGAATGGCCGCAAGATGTCATCCATCATCCTCATGAAGGTGGCGGGAGCATTTCGTCAACCCGAAAGGCATGACCAGCCATTCGAAAAGGCCTTCCTTGGCTTTGAAGGCAGTCTTCCACACATCGGAGGGTTCAATTGGTACCTGGTGATACCCAGACTTCAGGTCAATCTTGCTGAAATATTTTGCACCTTTGAGTTGGTCCAGAAGGTCATCAATCCGTGGGATTGGGTACCTATTACGGATAGTGATCTTGTTCAGTGCCCGATAGTCAATACAGAGTCTCCACGTCCCATCCTTCTTCTGTACCAACACGATCGGGCTCCCACAGGGCGATGAACTTGGTCTGATGTGACCTTTCTGCAACAGCTCCTGAATCTGCCTCTTGATTTCATCATTCTCCAGAACAGAGCGCCGATAGATCGGTCCATTAGGTAGCGGCGCACTGGGGGTCAGATCAATCGGGTGCTTGACCTGACAGTGCAGAGGAACCCCTGTGGGTGAGGTGAATATGTCCCCGTACTCCTCCACAACCTTATCCATTTGTTGTTGTTATGCAGAGGAGCCTTGTCTGGAGGTCGTGGCCACAGTCTTCTTCTTGTCCTGGCGGCGGATCATCAGGAAAACGAATTTCCTGGTTTGGGAAATGAGCTTATTGCATTGTTTTGCAGTAACCAAAGAGATAGCGGCAGGAGGTGGTACCTCTCGTATCTTGTACAACTTATTTCCCAAAGTAACAATAACAGCACGAGGTCAAGACTCATACACAGCATGACGCTTCCACAAGTATGGTTGTCCTAATAATACATCAGAAACATCAATAGGAGCAACGTCACATAATACCTCATCCGTGAAGGGCTTGATGTTATAGGGAAGGCGACACTGCCGACTGACACGGAGATCTCGTCCTTGGTGAAGCCACCCGATGGTGCATGGATGTGGGTGAGCTATGGTCGGCAAGCCCAACCGCTTCACGGCGTCTGCTGAAATGAGGTTCTTTTGGCTCCCATTGTCGACAATGAACTGTACCGGGGAGCCCTTTACCCACATCTGGGAGTGGAAGAGACGTTCCTCCTCCTCTGGATCTTCTGGTTCCTCCTTTTGGATCTTTGTAGTGGCAAAAGTGGCATTGGGCTCCACATCAATAATCTGTTTCCCTTTTTCATTCGCCCTTTCAGGTTCTGATTCGGAGTCAGAGCATGCATCTGACTCAGAAGCCCTCATCTCGGCCACTAGTGACTGCTTGGCCCGACACTCACTTGTGTTGTGAGTGGAGCTCTTATGGAACTCACACCACTTTCCGTGTCCTTCTTTGGCTTTGCGGTGCTGTTCTTTTCTTGTGGCTTCGATGAGTTGTCTTTAGCCGCCATGCCTTGGCTCGGTCCTTTGTTCTACGGTTTGGAAGCACCTTTCCCTTGCTTTTGATTCGCAGATCCAAAGTCTCGCTTCTTCTGCTTGAATTTCTGCTCAATCTTGGCAGCATACCGGTATGTCGTACCAAGCGAGGAGATGTCAAGGAACTCCATTTCCTCCTGAATGTATTTGTGCAGACAACTGCGATACTTTAGCACCAGATGTTTCTCTGAATCTTTGATACCCAACTTTATGCGCAGGGTATGGAACAGATTCGTCAGCTCATGCACATCTTGATCCCTTTGTTGTCGCAGCGTGGTCCATTGTATGTACTTGTCCTCATAGCTCCCCACGAGATAGTACTGTTCCTTGACGGCGTCTCGGAAATAATTCCAAGTTGGTACGGCCGAGAACAGAGAGGGTTCTGTCTGGTCCTTGTTCTCACAGTAGGTTTCCCACCAGTCCTTAACATGGGGGGTAGCTTTGAGGAGTGCAAAAATGATCTTCTCCCGGTCTGAAAAGTCATGAACCGAGAAATATCCTTCTAAAAGATTCAACCATCTATCTACCGCATCTGCATCTATTTGACCCTCAAATATGGAAATGTCAAAATTTACTTGTACCTTAAAAGGAGTCGCGCCTCCAGAGTGGCTGCTGGATGCAGATGCGCCGCCGGTGGGTAGTCGTTGAAGGATCTGAGAAAAGTTATCCATCATCACGTTCCTTTGTCTTTCGAGGGCCTCCTCGAGCAATATTTTGATAGGATCTCCTGCTCCCTCATCTTTCTTTTCGTCCCCCATGGGCGTTCGTCGAGGTTTGCGAGGCTGATCTTGCAAAGGTTCCACCAGATCGAGCCCTAGCTCCTTATACCCCGATCTCGTTGGGGACATGCAAAGAAGGATCGAGAAAAAGCAGACCGCTCTGATACCACTGATCCGGATTTATGCAGGAACGCAACAGAATAAACATATAACCATAAATACAGAGATGCGGCGGAAATAACACTTCATTTCATTAATATCAAAGAACTGAAATTTGCTTACAGACAGAATGGAAATAAAACTAGCTAGGGCGCTGGTAGCTATCTCTGAGAAGAGATGTGGCGGCTACAGGCCTCTGAACTGAGTTACAATGAGGCTCGAGGGCCTCTTTATCATTTAGAAACAATGGGAAATCCTAAACAGCCAAAACCCTAACCCTAGGAGATGAAGCGCCAAAACTATGGGCCCCGTTTGGGTAAATTGGTGTTTCAACTTCCCAGGGGCGTAACTTTGGCATACGATCTCCGTTTGACGCGTACCATACCTCGTTAGAAAGATCTATCCGAGGACTACAAATTTGGAACGAGCAACATCGATCCATGGACCCATGTTGCTCTCCGTTTTCCCAAAAAACGTCGTTTAGGGCCTCAAAACGGCTCCAGAAGTTTAGGACCCGAAAAACTGCTAAAAATAGTAAACTATGCCGAAACTGAAAAACTGAAATAGACAATGGTGGAGCCCCAAGTGGAATAGGCGGGTGACCACCAATATCCACCTGGATCAGATTCATAATCATAGACCCCAGTTTCATCACTCATATGATGCTCGCTTGGGTTATCTTCTTCTCACCAATTATGGCTTTTATACCACTTGTTTTCCCACAGATTCACCATTGTTGCTCTTGAGACACGTGGAATCATACCAATTTAACAATAGGTGTAACTATAATGGATTCATGGTACATAATAGCAAAGGTGTTGCAATAATATAACAAAAACACTATAATAGAAAAGTTGTTCTAACAATAGTAACTACAGTACTATCATAGTAGAAATGTTGCAATAATGAAACACTAGAGCAGTCATAAAATTGTAAAATAAGGGTGTCATATCAATAATATATTATAAACAACTTGCACACACGAAGTTAAAAACAAACAAATTATCAAGAATAAATGAAGCACAACACTAAAAAAATACTCATTACAAGGCAAGCTCATATGATCTTATTGCAAAAGAAATTTTTGGGGATTTGCATCCACCTTTAGGGTTCACAACCAAATCTATTTATACACTTTGTTTTGCCTTTTACTTTAGGAGTGTAAAAAAATAAATGTTTTGAAAAACCGTTTCACCCCCCTTTAGGTATTTAGAAGATGATCAATCATGCATTTTGAAACCCTCAGTTATTCAAAAGATGAATAGTCATCTATTTCTTAAAAAGGAATTTTTTTATAATATCATTAGCTTAAAGTTTATTGATCTTACTATGGACTTGCATGTTATTTGTGGATGGTTTCTCAATTTGATATAAATTTTGGTATTTCTAGGAAATTTTTATTGGATATTTACTTCTTCTTCTTCCTTTTAAGAATATCTGAAGAAGAGTTTTTTAAATTCCAATAATAATAATAGTTTGTAATAAAGAAAAATTAATAAAATTGAATCTCCTTAACTATAATTGAACATCAATAATAATTGAGTAATTGACTAACTACTCAAAATCTAAGCACTTCACTCTATATATTTTATCATTTTCATAGTTATTACTAACATTGTTTCAAATGTTTTCATGTCACTCGCAAGAATTGAAACTACGTGGGAAGGATAATAATGATTCCTTGCAACCATTCAAGATAAACCTAGTTGATAGGAAATGAATCAATTTCTACAATCAAAATGAAATTTATGTAATATAAAATTGCAATTTCAGAAATGATTTCATCCATGACCATGGAAAAAATTTCAACACATAGAGTATTTTGATTTGTCCCTAGGAAATCAATATAAGGTAATACAGTTCTCTATAAAAACATATTCTGAGATATTGATATAGTAGAAGTACCAATAAAATACTAAATTCCTTTATAAGAATATAAATTGAGATATTGAATAATAAAAGTTTTTTTTTACTTAAATATATGGGTCTTTATATTACAAAGGAAAAAGTGAAGTTACAAAATTTGATTTTAGAATGGAAAAAAATAGTTGAAAAATTCGATAATTATGAGGTAATTAGTGTCTAAAACTAGTTTTATAACCCTAAATATGATAATTATATCTACAAATTCCTACCTCTAACCATAAAATCTTGATACATTTTATAGTTTTTAGTGTCCCTTTAAGCTATGGAATTAAAAAGTTTACAAAACAAGTTTGTGTTTGGCAAATATTCCTAGAAACATTATGCATAATAGCTAGAAAAAAATTAAATGTAATAAAAGAACTAGAAAAGAGAAGAACCCAAAGATTGCATTCATAAAACATTGTCCTCTTCAATTGTCTTCGGTAGAGAAAATCACCTTCAAAAAGTTGTTCCTCATCTTCCTTAATCTTCTCTACATGATAACTAGTGAAGTGTTGGATTAAATACATGAGGGAAAAATGGCTGAAATTTACCTTCTTAAAATCACTTCAAATTTCTTGTAATGCATTGGGATTCCATTCCTCCAACTTGCCATAATATTGCATTATAATTAATTCTTTGTTTTGCTAATAAAAGTAATGACGACAAAGAGGAGAGTAACTCAAATTTACGTGTGCATTATATACAATACTATTTGGACTAACTCCTCATCAATCTACACATTATTAATATGAAAATATTTATTTTTAACTAAAGTTGTAATTTTACTTTTGAAACAAAAAAAATAACAAGTGCTACATAAAAGTTAGTTCCTGAAGCTTACTTTAAATATAACTAAATTAAAATATATGTTATTGTTAGATATGTTATTTTTATTAGTAATTTGTAAAATATATGGTGAGATTTTTTAACAATGTAATAAGGATTTAAATAAAGTTAATAGAATATTTATGGTGATTATTTGGAGATGATGTGGATGATATTAAGAGGATTTAATTTTAGCATATGATCATTTGAATACTAATGTGCGTTAAGTATGTTTCCACCAAAAAATTATTTACTTTGGATATTCGAGCTATAAATACATGTTGAAATTTGTATGTGCTTGTTTCATGTTACATTACGATTATTAATATTTAGACTCAAGTAAGAAAAATAATTATTTGTATAGAAAATTGTGTTAACCATAGTTCCATCGCAAATTATTTACAAGGGACCTTATATCTATAAGCACATGTTAATTTTTTACATGCATATTGGAACTGATGTACCCATTGCCTCATATGATGATCTCATAAAATAGTTAAAGAGAGCACATTCTTTAACAAGTGTTAAAAGTGTATATATATATATATATATATATATATATATATATATATATATTGGTCTTAATAGATGCTAATCATCATCATCATATATATATATATATATATATATATTATGAGTTGTTTATGTATGAATGTTTAATGAGTGGATATGTGTTTATGTTCTATGATTGTACTAGTTAGAGAGAACATGTTTTAACAAGTGTTAAAAGTGTATATATATTGGTCTTAATGAAAATTATTCATCATCATCATCATATAAAGTGTTTATGTATAAATGTTTTATGAATGGATATTTATATTCTATGAGTGTACGTATATTTTATGAATTGATTTATGTCCAACATATGAAGTCTTCAATAGGCAATTTGTTGTTTCATGGGGAAAAGAGAAGTGCCATTTTTGTCATGAAATCTCCATCAAATAAATTATGCCATTGTGTACCTAGAAAATGGTACCTGAGAGTAGTGCATAACCATAAAGTCTATTATAAATATATTATATACCATTAATTTTAGAAAAATATTTTGAATTATAAAACTTATTGGTGAATTTTCGGACTTGACGCAGATACCCTTCTTCGGATGTGTTGATCATTAATTAACATGAGTCATTTTTTAATTAACCCTTGAGAAGCCATGTATCGAATGTTATGACAGAGGGTGAAACATTTAAGGGATGGTTGAAGATAAACGATGTAAGACAAGTCACGTGCCTAAAAACCGAAGCATATGTACGAAAAGGATCCAAACATAAAGTGAAAGGGCAAAGGTAATGCGAAAAGGCAAAGATATGGTGTAAAGGACACAAAACAAAATTATTATAAGGCTTGCCGCTTTCATAATACGCACGTGAGGGAACTCCCCATATGTGAAATTCCGAGGGGGTCAATAAGCGAAAGGGGGAAGAGACTCATACCCCCGCAGAATTATGGTGTCGTGTCACGGGGTGGACCCAAGGTAAGGGTGATGTGGCAGAGTGAAGTGCGGGCCCTAGAGGTCTGTATGTTGTGTATTTAACCAGTCTTACGAAGAATATGTTTCAAGAATCATGTGGTTTATGCGGCAGAAAGGTAAGATAAGTCTATAGGTGAGATGGTGTCGAGGCCCGTACCAGTATTAAAATCGGAACACGGTGTTCACCAACTCCCAGTTAGCACCCAATCCCTATACGCCGCGTGCTCCACTGTCAGTGTCCTTACAACACACACCCCGCTTACTTCACCTCTCCGCCTTTTACCTCAGAACTCTCAGTCTTAGATAACGGTCCTCCCGTATTTTACTGCAGTTAAATTTACAGGTTTTCCAGCTACATTATAAACTAAGTGGGAGCTAGTGCTCGGTCTACCCAGTCACTGTCAGTACCCCTACGTCATTTTCTCGAGAAAATTTCCCACTACACAGGTATTCCGTCCCTCATATTCCCTCTTCTTTCCTTTCGTTTTTAAAATTTTTGTATGTCAGTCATGGGAAAGGGCAACCCCAAGAAAACTGAACCAGAGACACCTCAGGTCCGTGAAACCAGAAACACTCGCGGGTTCGAGCCCTTCATTGACCTGTAAGCCGAAATCTGTCATCCCCAATACACTTTTCCCATTAGTAGCATAAAACCCAAGCTTTTTAGGCAACATGTCGAGAATAAAGATCGATATCGAGTGGTTTTATCAAGTTTATATTATCAGATTACCCCCCTAGTCTACCCAGTGGTCGAGTTTATTTGCTGGCTCAGAGATGCCTACGATGAGCGTTGAGGCACGTTTTCCTCTGCTCAGGGGATTAAGATTTTCTCTCTTTCTCCCGACATCATCAGGCAAGCCCTTCGCTTTCCCACCAGCACTAGCTATACCAGTTTCAGTGAAATGATTTTAACCTCCCAGTTCACTAAATTTCCATGGGAGCAGCAAAGAGACTTCATTTCCTCTATAACCAGCAACCAGGCTACGTCTCTTCCTTCTGCAGAGCTGTTCACTTTGAGTCTGTTTAAAGAAGAAGTGCAACCCATCCTTGCTCTCATCGCAGGTCTCTTAGGTGTAGGCGGTTTGGGGGAAGTTTCCAGGGCATGTGTTTATTTCTTGCGGTTAATGTCTCAAACGGGGGTAGTTCTGGATATCCCCGGTTTCTTTGCCACTAACATTCAGACCCAATTCCAAGAGCTTTCAGAAATCGGTCACTTCCGCTTTTGTTCGATGGTCTTCTACCTCTTCTTATATCAGCATGTTGATAAGTTCGAGGGTTTGGGTTTAGATAGGGTATACAATGTAAATTCTCAACCCCGACCAGTTTTCGACTGGAACTTTGCAACACACCAATTACCAAATGGGGTGGGTTATTCCAGGTTTCTAAACGAGTTCATGCCTATTGCCTACACTATCATCCATGACTCACCCTCACCTAGGGTTTTTCCTGAAATGAAGAGCTGGCTACAAGCTATTAAAACCCAGAGCATTGGAGATTGGTATCTATTTGACAATTACACTGAGATTCGGGTCTATGGAGCCGAGGTTCCCCCTTACCAGTTGCTTGTGTTTCCTGCTGGACGAGTCTAGGCTCTGGAGTATATTCAGCAGACTCTCAAATCTGACCAACTCCACTTTGTCCATGCAAAGAAGGGTTTCATCCCGAAGCTCCCTATCACTATTGGCCCGTTTATTGTAAATTCAAGACACACCCTTCCCATTGTTGAGAAGCTGCTGCAAGGCATGGACCTGAGACAGGGGAAGATTTGGCCCTATGATCCCCAGAAGATTATCTCTAACAGAAGAAGGAGGAACAAGTCCACTCCTTATGCACATGAATCAAGACCGTTTATAGAGTGGAGGGCTAACCTTGAAACTTGGCCTTTGATTTCGCAAATGGAGATAGATTCATCTGCTACAAGGGAAGGAGGAGAAGTCAGTAGAGGCCAAGAATAAGAAGAAGTGGGTCCCTCAGGGACATGTTCCCCCCTTCGCAAAAATCAGAAATCAGTCTCAAGTGAGGTAGAGATCATAGGGGAAGAATCGCTGCTTGAGTCGTTTACACCATATGGCCAACCTAACGGGAGAAAATCTGGGCTCAAAGTGCTGAGAGACAGTATCACCTCCTCTGACTACTCTGAAGTCTCACAGGCCATTGGATATAATGCCTCACCAGCTGTAATTGAAAGGAGCCTAAAAAATAGAGCAATAATTGATAAATACAAGGCTGAACTGGAACGTTACGTGGAAAAATATCATACTAGGGTTGCAACTTCCATGAATGTGGACACAAAACACCTAGTATTGTCTATGGCTGAAGCCATCTTGGATCCTAAAGCAGGTACCACTAGTTACAGGGTGCTTGAGTATGCAATTGACATGGCCAAGGTACCAGCACCGGACAAATGCAACCTGTTCCAGGTGGTGGGTGATATGTTGAAAGATGAGGTAATGCGGGTCACCATTGTGCTGAGAAAATTGGAGAAAAAGCATGAACAGGTGAGGGCGACCCTAAAGAATGAACAGGAAAATTCCCGCGCTCTTTTGAATCAAGTACGCGGTCTCCTAGAGTCAATCAAAGAGAAAGAAACTAGAGACTCAAATCTGTAGCTCTATGTGATTGAGCAATTGCAGAGAGAGGTCGCAGCTCTGAAACACAAGGTTAGCATATCGACATCCCACCATGTTCAGACGGCCGAATTAGCGCAGGCAGAGAGAGAAAAATCAGACCTGGCTGACTCACTGGTGAAGGAGAAAGAGGAAAAATAAAAATGGCAGAAACAATGGCCACTCTTCAGAGCAGCCTGACGGAGCTACAAACCACTTGGGACACGCACAGCTGTGTGCCAACTACAACCCTACCAGAGACTAGTTCGTTGTCCAAGTAGTTGACCATAGCGAAGGCCGCAAATGATGTACTAGAAAAGCAGGCTTCCACCGCGAGGCTGAGAATCAACGAGTTGGAAACCTCCTTGGCTGAGAATACCAGAAAAATAGAGATATTGTAGAAAGAGATTGAGCAGGAAAGGAAGGCAAAATCCGACCAGTAGAAGACCATCACTGATCTTAACAGCCGCCTGAAAGGTAATATCACCCTTAGGGATGGGAGAAGGATAATTTGGTCAGAGATCATTTCGGCAGTAACAGAGCAGTGGGATTTCCTGAAAATCATCGAGGCAACAAAATATTCAGTACTCTACCTTAGAAGGAAATTTCAAGAGGGAGATCTCAACTTGTCCAGCAGAGCCCAACACGCCAGGAGATATGTTTCTTTCTTGAAAGGGTTGAAAGCTGGTGAGGCGGAGCAGCATGTCATAGCAAGTCGGTTCAAGGAAGTCATTGAATGCCAGAAGATTATTGATAAGGAGTCAGCCCGCGTTATAGCTTCGAGGGCCCTACAACATGTGGCAGCCAGCATGGATCGATTCGATACAGTTTGGGCCAAGATCACAATGGCGGGACTTCCATCATGCTGGGATCCTACTACTCCTTCCATGCTACGATAATTACCAGAGTATGAAGAACGTCTCCAGGAAGAAAGGGACTGGACGGATATCTTATCAGATAAAACCGCTCGGTTAAAAGCTGAGACAATTGTTTCATCGCTCCACCTAGAATTCGTTCTCCTTCATCTGATAAAACATAAGATCCCCACCAAGGCAAGTTTCGATGACCTCACTGAGGCCTACATCAAGGTGGAAGGATTCGCAGCGATGCCTGAACCTTCAGTGGACAGTCAGCAAAGGTGCACCCAGTTTTCCAGCCAGATCGCTAGCTCGTCAGCAAATGTGCCGCCACTAGTGTCAGTGACCGCCTCAACCCCTTCTCATCAATGAAATACTGTCAATTCATGATTCAGCCCTAGTGGCCTCTTTATTTTTACTTTAGTTAATTACTTTTAAGTTTCAAGTGGAATTCATATTCCACTCCAGCATTTTACTTTCTGCCAAGACTGTTGTTTAATATTGTGTTTCAAAACGGCCGAGTGCCTAACTGCAAATGATGAGAGGCCTTTATTCCTCATCATAATTTTTGGTTATTCTAATAAAGACCTCTAACTAATTTTTGGCATGCAAGGAAGATATTTTTCCCAAAAATATCTTCTCGCTCATGTTCGGAGGCCTCTATATAAGCAAGATTTGAAGAGAAAAATAGGTTCCAGATTTTCAAAAGAATTTTGTTGTGAAAGAATTGTTTTACGCTTGTTGAAATCTTAATAGAAATGTGAAGATCCCATTGCGTCTCAGCAAGAAGGAGTTTTACTTTAAGTGAGGATTCTGGTCTTAACGTTTTATAGCGTGTAACTCGGCCTTATGTGATATTGTTTTATTGTTCATTTCGTTGTTTCCACTTCTTTTATATCATGTTCTGGAATGTGAGTGGCTCACTAGTTTTGGTATAAATTTATCACCACTGATACTTATACTAAGCTTGTCAAGCGCTTTAAATATGGCGCAGGCATGGTATGTTGTTTCACTTTCCACTTCACTCATTATTCCTCTATATTAAATACTGTGAGATGTTATTCTTTCGAAGCTATTGACATGTATGGATTCTTATCATTTTAAGCCCATCTCATGTTTAGATGTGTTTATGGAATTCCCTCTCATTAGTAGTTAGTATCCTTTCTGTACTTTCTACGCAGCACACTTCATCCGATTTTTAAATCTCTATAAACCATTTTAGAACCCAGCCCTCCTTAAAGAAAGTTGTCTTTGAGTTGTCTGATGCATCTATATTGAGGACTCACTCCTTGCCTCTGCAACATCTTGTTATTTTGCTGACTCTAAGAATATTCTTGTTCCATTTATATTACATCGCCTTGAAAAAGTTGAAGTAGTAAAGAGCCTCATTCTCTTAAAAGTCTTGAATTATAACTTACGCTCCTTACTGTATAAGATGTCCTAGGCACTGGTCTTTCGCAACTCAGGGTTGTCTCTAGGATTGAAAACATATTTTTGGCGCCATTTCCAGGGAACGAAGTTAAGAAAATTTAAATCCCTGGGCCTCAACAAAATCTATATTCACTCTTCAGAAAGGTGAGCATGAAGAGTTGAGAGTTGTAGACCCCTCACCTTGGCGACTCCACAGTCATCTATTAGAAAAACTTACTTGCAGTCCTGGCTCCTCGGAAGCCACACCTAAGGTCAGATACGTCTCAACCAAATACACCTTCTGTGTCTGACCCAGAGAGAATCCTACATAGAAGAAATTGGAGGGGAAGGCAATTCATCCATACTAAGATACCACAATTTTCCTTAGAAGACTTTCCATCCTCTTCTTCTCAAGTTGCCCAAGTGCAAGGTTCCGACTCCACTGTGAGAGAAACCGGTTATTACTCAGACATTCTACCTCTGGGAAACATCCAAATCAAAGATGAGGCAGAATCAATAGATACCACTCGTTACACATTCCATCCCACTCCAGAGACCGAAGAAGTTAAAGAAGTCACTGAAGTATCTGCTGTAAATATTTCGCCTTCTTCGTTAGCATCCCAAGCTGTTGTTCAATATATTCCTATTGTCATTCACACCTCACTTCCACCTCCTCCTCCTCTTACACATCAAACCCTCCTGTTGCCTCCACCTCCTCCTCCAATGGCCAATTTCCCTAGCTTCCTGTTGAATAAATATGCCCCCCTAGCATTACCTCAAGTGTTGAATGATATGCCACAGGACTATCTAAAGATCCTGCCCCGATTCACTGGGGAAAATGAGGTCGAAGCTCAAAAACACCTTGAGGTCTTCTGCTCTTTCGTAGAAAATTTTAATGTGGAACATCTCGACATAGTCCTAAGACTGTTTGTGCAATCTCTTGTTGGTGAAGCCAGAAAATGGTTCAAGACACTGGGAGACCGTTCTGTCACCACTTGGGAAGGAATGGAGGACACTTTTCTCAGAAAATGGGGAGAGAAGAAAGATCATGGACATTGTCTTACTGATTTTAACACACTCAAGAAAATACATAATGAAGGGGTGGCTGAATTTATTAAGAGATTTAACAAGTTATATCTGAGCCTCCCGGCTAATATGAAACCTCATCAAACTGCTGCCAAAGTCATTTTCGTGGTAGCTTTTGACTCAGAATTTGGTTTCTCTCTAAGAGAAAGGAAGCCTGCCACCCTGGATGATGCCCAGACAGATGCACTAGAGCTCTAGGCAAACTTTGCCTCCACTGGTAAATCCAAGGGAAAATCTGAACAGGATACTAGAAGAAGGGGAAAAGAAGAGGTATCCACCTCGAGCCAAGATAGAGAGTCAGCTAATGACAGGATTGAGGAGATGAATAATATGATTAAAAATATTTCGAGTAAGCTGGTTAAAATTGAAATGGAGGTCAAGAATTCATCCTCCAAGAATTTCTAAAATGCTCCAAACAAAGGTTATAATCCTCAATACAGGAAGCCACCCTTGCAGATACTGCAAAGGGAATGGAAGGAGCAGCAAGACCAGGTACTGCACCCTCTATACTTGGAAGGTCAAGTAGATGGTCCTACCGAAGACACCACTTATGAGCAAGAGGAGGCATACCTTGATTTATCAAACAGTGATGAAGCTGAATGCCCCCTACATGAAAGTAACGAACTGGAGGTGCAGACACACACAGAGGGGAAAGCTAATGAAGACACCAAAGATCCTGAGATTGATGACTACTGCAAGTAGTTCTTCGATTTCATGCAAGCTCAGTTCAATAGAAGATATGACCTCAGATCTTCCAGGAAGAGAACTCGCACTCAGGACCAGGAGGAGGACACACCTCAAGAAGAAGAACTTGCTCAGAAGGAGGCAATGGCTCAAAGGACCCCAGACAAAGGTAAGAGGCCTCTTAACCAATCCTTGCAGTCTGCTAATCAAATTCCTTCATCTTCACAAGGGGCTACATTCCCTAATGTCAAGCCAATCTTAACAGAAGTCAAACCTCTCCTCCAGAAAAAAGACTCCAAAGATAAAGAATCAAAAGAAGTGTCAGTATATAGGTCCTCCTCTGCCTTCAATTTACAAAAGGAGCTTGAGAAGGTGAAAATCCAAGTTCCCTTGACCGAATTGTTAAAACAACCTGCATATCAGTCCCAGGTCACATCCTTTATGCTCCCTCCAGAAGTAATACACATTCCAAACAGTCTGAACCTTCAAGAAGAAAGGCCTATGGTTGTATTTGGCCCACATGTCGAAGAATTATATGCTGCTACTCCCCCAATTTATGTGTCTTTAGTAATACATGACCTATTGTTGCATAACTGTATGTTAGATTGGGGAGCCTCTCATAACCTTTTGCCCTTCTCGGTCATGGAACAACTAGGACTACAGATCACCCGCCCATACAAAGAAATTTATTCATTTGACTCTAAAAGAGTTAAATTCCTGGGCATGATAAAGGACTTAGTGGTCAATCTGGCTCAGATCCCAGCAAAAAGTGTAGTGATGGACATCATGGTGGCTGACATCCCAGCTCGCTTCAGAATGCTACTGTCAAGATCTTAGGGGACTAAAATTGGTGGATCAATCAAGTTGGACCTGACCTATGCCACTATCCTTGTCTTTGGTGGCTAGGAGAGGAGACTATACCGGGAAACTAGATTTGTCAAGACAGTTACCAAGGCAGATGACTCAGTTAATTCTCTAGTTTATAGCAGGGAGGGAGATTTCTCATGTTTGATGCTAGAGGAAGATCCATAGTACGCTCACGAACCATCATTTTACCAGATCAAGATCGAGCAGTCCATAGAGAGTCCTGAATCAGAAATCTGGACACTTCATTTTGATGGAGCCAACTCCAGAGAAGGAAATGGGGCTGGGGTATTATTGATTTCTCTAGCAGGCCAATGGGTCCCTTCATCTTTCAAGATGGAGTATGAAGCACTTCTGTTAGGGCTGCAAACAGCCAGGAGCATGAACATACAAAGTCTAAAGGTTCTGGGAGATTCAGAACTGGTAGTCAGACAAGTGAAGAATCAGTGCCAAGCCAAACATCCTAGGCTGAGGGCTTATAGGAACGAAGTTTGGGATCTGGTGAAGAATTTCTTCTTATCATTCAATATCAGTTCATGCCTCGGGAGCATAATAGGATGGAAGATTCCCTTGCAGTGGCAGCCAGTACTTTCCGTCCACCTCAGAACCCTATCTTGAGATATGAAATTGAGGTACTATATCGGCCATCAATCCCAGACAACATAAAACATTGGCAAGTGTTCGAAGATGAAGAACAGGTGAAGAGATTCTTGGAAGCAGTTGGGGAATTTTCAAACATGGAGATTGATAATTGTGAAGAAGAGGAGGCTGAAAACACTTCAGGAGATAAATGGGAAGAAAAGGTGGCTGGCCACAAATTTCTACAGCTGAAAGGGAATTTCATTCCCTGAGGACTAGTTCCCTTAGAAAGATTGTTTATAAAGAATGATGTTCCACTGCAACCGAACAAAGTTGTGGAGGAGAATCAGGTAGAAGACCTGAATCTTGGCACTGAGGCTGACCCCAAAATCGTGAAGTTGTCCAAGAAGGTCCCGGAAGAATATAAAGAGATCTACCAGAAATTATTCCAGTCATATAAAGACATGTTTGCATGGTCTTATCAAGACCTAAAAACCTTTTATATCAACATCATGCAGCATAAAATTCCACTGAAGGGAGACGTAAAACCACATAAACAGAAGCATAGATAGATAAATCCCCTGATGCTACCCTCTATTGAGAAAGAAATTAAGAAACTGTTGAAGGCCAAAATCATTGTACCATTGAGATATTCTGAGTGGGTAGAAAACTTAGTCCCTGTAAGGAAGAAGAATGGAGAAATAAGGCTATGTGTTGATTTCAGGAATTTGAACAGAGCATCCTTAAAGGATAATTATCCACTGCCAAAGATGGATCACATCCTGCAGAAAGTGGTAGGAGCTTCTCGAATGTCGATGATGGATGGATTCTCTAGGTACAATCAGGTGGTTGTACTACCAGAATATCAAAAGAAGACTGCCTTTACCACTCCATGGGAGACGTTTATGTATGCTAGAATTCCTTTTGGGTTGATTAACGCAGGGGCCACTTTTCAGAGGGCCATGGATATTGCTTTTGTCGGAGAGCAAGATAAGTTTGTGGTGGTATATTTGGATGACATTACTGTGTTTTCAAAAGATGATGCAAAGCACATTGAACACTTGCACATAAATTTCGAGAAATGCAGAAGGTATGGCCTTTCCCTCAACCCACAGAAGTCTTTGTTTTCACTAGAAGAGGGCAAGCTATTGGGACATATTGTGACCAAATATGGTGTAAAGATAGACCTGAAGAGAGTAGAAGTTATAAATGGAATTTCCCTTCCCAGAAATAAAAAGGAAGTTCAGGTGTTCCTAGGTCGGATTAACTTTCTGAGGAGGTTCATCCCTAACTATGATGAAATATTTAGACATATAACTGATATGTTGAAGAAGAATAATGAGGTAAAGTGGTCACAAGAATCACGAGAGGCTTTTGCCAGGATTAAAAATGGATTTGCTGAAGCCCCTGTGCTAGCTGGGCCAGATTATGCAAAACCTTTTATGATCTTTTCCTTTGTGTCACCTCATACAGTGGCAGGAGTTCTATTGCAGAAGAATGAAGAAGGGTATGAGCTTCCTATCGCCTTTTTCAGTCAGGTGCTCTATGATGCTGAGCTGAAATATAACATATTAGAAAAGCAGGCGTATTCTCTGGTAAAGTCTCTTAAAGCATTTCGTATGTATGTCTTGCAGTCCCATATCACGACGTTCGTGCCTACAGCAGCAATTAAAGATATTCTTATCCAGGGAGATAGTGAAGGAAAAAGAGGAAAATGGATTGCCAAAACACAAGAGTATGATCTAGACATCCACCCTACCAAACTAATCAAGGGACAAGGGTTTGCCAAAATCCTGTCCGAATCAAACTGCCAGGCTCTGGGTATAAATCTGTCCATGATAGCAAACGAGGAGTCTAAGAAGAAGGAAGATTCACAGGGAGTAGAGATAGCTTCCCAGAATACACATATGAAGTACCTCATCAGCCCGTGGTACAAAGAGATAGTGGAATATCTTCTAACACTCAGTTGCCCGCCCAGTTGTGACAAGGCCAAATACAGAACAATGAGGTTGAGATCACAGAACTACATTGTTGCAAATGGTCGGCTGTACTGGCGAGACCCCTTAGGCATCCTGCTCCTGTGTCTCACAGAAGAAGAGTTAGAGAGTATAATGGCTAAGTTTCACGAAGGAATCTGTGGGGGCCATTACAGTTGGAGGGCCACTACCCACAAAATCCTGAAAGCTGGTTTCTACTGGCCTAAACTCTTTGGGGATGTGTTTGCCTAGGTCAGAGCTTCTGAGAAATGCCAAAGATTTGCTGAAAGATAGAAGCTAGCACCTCTACCTGTTAGCCACCTATAATATTTTGTTATACCATGCTTTTTACAGTGAGAAATATTCAGCAAAAAATCAGCAAACAGACTTTTACAACTTATCTCTTTTCCGTGCTTAACCACCGCCTCGGAAAGTGTGCAAACAGCAAAATAGGAACAGCAATAAATGATGTACAGATTTCCTCGATTTTCGTGCCAAATAACAGCCTTAAATGTTGCTGTACGGCCTGCCTAGAAAAGCGTGCAAGCTGTCCAAAAATCTGTTGTACGATTTCTGCCTTGAAATGCGTGCCAAAGGTACAGCCACTTGCTGTACGGCCTCCCTCAAATCTGCTCCTCGAAATCTGTGCAAATCTGCTGTACGGCTGCTGTACGGCCCTGTTGTACGGCCTAGCTGTACGGCCCTTCTTCCTAAAAAATCGTGCCAAAAAATCTGCCTTGCTGTGTGCTAAAGCTGCTGAACTGTCTTGCTGAAAATGTCTTGCTGAAACGCTGCCTTGGAATGCGTGCCAAGCTGCTGCCTCCTTCTCCTCACTGCCCAGAAATCTCCCTTGCTCTCTTTCTCTCCTTCTCCCAATCTGCTCATGAAAGAATGAATGACCTTTTCCTCCTTTTCCTCCTTTAACCTAACCCTAAGTGACTTTTGGGGAATCCCTAAATCCAATGGCTGAGATAGATTGAGATCTAGGGCTGAGATTAAATGCTCATTTAAATCTCACTTTCTATTTTTTAATTCACCCCACTTTAATAAAGACCCACTTAGTCTTTTATTTCCAAAGTCACTTTTTTTTCCTTTCTAATTTTATATTGACTTTATTAAAGTCACTTTAAAATTAGACTTTAGTAACTTTATCACTTAAAGTCACTTTTAAATTAGATTTGACTTTATAACTTTATAAAGTCACTTTAGTAACTTTATCACTTAAAGTCACTTTAAAATTAGATTTGATTTTATAAAAATTATAAAGTCACTTTAGGAGAAAAATTAAATTCTTTTGGACACTTTTCCCTAGGCCAAAGATCAAAGCCTTAGGGAACCACCTGTCCTCCGGTAACAAATTTCAACACTCCCTCTTACCGAGGAAGGTGTTCCTCACCACACCCATCTTGTCTCTGAAGTAGACATGCTTGCCCCGTGGTAAGGCTTTGGTAAGAATATCTGCAACCTGCTCATCAGTGGGAATATACTCAAGCTTCACAGCTCCTTTCTGAACATAGTCTCCGATGAAATGATATTTGATCCCGATATGCTTTGACCTGTCATGAAATACTGGATTCTCCGTGAGTTTAATGCAACTCTGATTATCACAGTAAATCACTGAAGGTCTCAATGGCTGACCAAATAAGCCAAACAACATCTTGCGAAGCCAGATGGCCTCACAACTAGCTAGACGGGCTGCCATATACTCTGCTTCCGCTGAACTCAATGCTACTGACTGCTGCTTCCGGCTGAACCATGACACCACTGCCGAACCCAACCCAAAACACCACCCTGAAGTGCTCTTCCTATCAGAAGCACAACCTGCCCAATCAGAATCAGTGTAACCTGCCAATCTCACTCCATCCCCCCACCTGTAGTCCAAACCATAATCCACTGTCCCCTGCAAGTACCGCAAAATGTGTTTTGCAGCCACCCAGTGAACCTTCCTAGGCTCACACATAAACTGACTCATCGTGTTGACTGCAAAACAAATATCTGGTCTAGTGTTGACCAAACACATCAAGGAACCAATCAGCTGTCTGTACAATGTGGGATCCACCAACTCGGAATCCAAAGCATGAAGCTTCTTCCCGCCGGAAATCTCACCCTAGAGGTTGGTTGGGGTACAACCTCCACAGAGCAGGGGCATGCTACTTAACAGAGACTCACACAACCATGCACGTTCAGAAAAACTAAATAGAGTAGAATGAGAAAGTTACCCGTAGGTCCTACGGTTGAAGTAGATCCAGCAGGGTCCAAACCCCCAGCAACCATCCTTCCTTCTTAACCTGAAAGACAAGAAGAAACCAGCACGAAGAACAAGTTGTACAGTATATATCTACTCTAAATGTTAGTGAGATTCATATAAAACATCATAATGAATGCTTGTATAACAAATATTCTCATACATATAAGCATACACTAACACGTTTATTTCGGGAACAGCATGGTACTTCTGTATTATAAATAGCATGTACAAAAGTAATAAGTAGAGAGATCACCTGATCCTTCCAAGGCCTTCGCAGACCGTCGTCCGGATCCGTCCAGCCCTTGCCTCGCTAAGACTCCTTCCAAACTGGTGCATACGAGATAACATATAAAGGGATGTGTATCTCAAGGAAACAAGGGTTTCCTATAATGAATTGGGAAAGTGCAGGAGGCACGGGGAATCAGACTTGGATAGGGAATACCAACAGAGTATAATATCAATAATTCTCTCTCTCCCTTAGGCCATACACATGAGGGATTTTTATAGTCCCTCCAAGTAGTTTCAACAGTTGGAAACAGTTGGCCATGGGCTGGGGTGGTTGAACTACCTGAGTAACCATCAACCCAGCGCGAAATTAGGGATTTTTTATATATTTTTTAATCATTTTAATGGCATACGCGGAAAAGTCTAGCTGTACTCGCGTATACACGCGGAAAAACACGGGCATAGTCGCGTATGGGGGATTTTACATTGTTTTTAAGTGAATTTGTCCAAGTCTGTAGGAATGGGTGCCCAAAAGCCATGAAGCAATCATGAATCATGTCAAGGTGAGAAATGATGCTATAACAGATGCCCCCTAATATATGAGGTCCGAAGGGGTACATGATGGCCGAAATGTATTATGCACATAGAAAGAACTTCGCAAGGACAAGAGAGGACTTCACCAGATTTCAGCCTGCCAAAAACCAATGAAAGAAACCAGAGAGTCAACTCATGCTGAGGCGGGCATACCCATGCTCAGTCAAAAATACATCATATGGAAAGTACTGAAATAGATCCAATATGTATACAAGTATAACTGAACTGAAAGTACATAGTGAATCATCTGAGCAGGGCCCGAAAATACAAGTCTGTATCAATGTCCAAGTATCACATATAGAAAGCTGATCAAAGATAGTGCAACTGGATGTCTGATCAAGTAACTGAATCTCCAAGTACCGGATCATAAGTGGTGGATCAAATGGTACAATCACGCAACTCGGGGATCAACATATAAGATGCTGCTGTGCTGAACTGCAACATATAAGGGTGGACGGCAACACTGGCAGAAACTGAGAGGACTGTCAACAGTGAACCGAGAAATGCTGATGCAACCCGAGGTCTTCACCGATCACAACGGCACAATTCTACACACTGGGAATAAATGAGTTGAAGTCGACCATGTGAGAAATCGTTGGATTACCGGGCAATGATGTTTCCCGTTAACCAACGCGAGACAACCCACCGATAATGATAATGAGTGTCAAGGTGCCCCAGTACAATCTGACAAGTGTGAAAGAATGAGTTGAAGTCGAACACTTGAAAGAATCTACCAATCAGGAGGCAATGATGAATCCCCACTGTCGATAGCGAAGAGTCTGCCACTGATGACTGCAAACCCTAAGGTACCGACAAAAAGACTCTAGACCTTATTCCCAGAGCAATGAGTCAGAGTCGATGGGAAAAGATCTGCTGGAAGGAAGGCATTAAGGCATCCCACATCAGTCCAGCGCGAGTGTAACCCACAGGCCAAGATTTGGAAGGAATCGACGGCGAGAGTGATGGAACCAAATCCAATAACACGTTCGCAGGACAAGATGAAGTTAAGATTGAAGAAACCTTCCAGAACTAACCAATAACAGGGTCAAGGTGAGGCGAGAAATCCACCGAGAGGGTCAAATGGAAATCCAGGTACTGCACGAATCCCAAGTGTGATAATGTGTGCTGACGTCGAACACAGGGGAAACCACTCAGTCAAAGACCCATGATGATGATCAAATGCCGAGCACGAGGTCACCTATCAATGATGGAAATAGGCCCAAGGTGCGGCTCTAGGTTTGCTCTCAGAGCAATGTGTCGTAGTCGATAAGAGACAAACCCGCCGGCAAGAAGTCAATGGGGACCTTCTCAAACCAGCACGAGCAGAAGATCAAAACATCTGATGTGATAGAATATGATACTGACAAGACCGGGAAGGCCGATTGAATAATGAGTCAAGAGACACCGCAGAATGGCCGACTCAGGCTAGACTTCCCTTGAACAAAAGCACGACTCTGTGATGACCATGGCAGTAAAAAGTGACACTGTATAAGTCTGTCTTGCAGGAGGCAAAACAAACTCTCCATATGATTGGAAGAGGTAACCAACCGGGGGAGAACTGACAAGTGAAACATGGTAAAGGCTGAACCTAGGTCAAAACTAGAACCATCCCAAATGAAGGAAATATATATAAGTATATGTGCTTTGTTCAAGGGCGACAAAACTGACTCTGTACTGCCATCAAAACAATGAAGATACATCCCGTTCCCGCTCTTTTTGTTATATTTTATTTTTTTTTCTTTTTCATATAATAAGCCTGAAAAGGAATAAAAGAATGCTATGGTACAATGGATAGAACGAGTATCAGAAAATCAGATGCACTAGTTCCTGGGACTGGAACAATCCTATGCTCAATGCAAGGTGGCGAAAACTGGTCAGTGATACTCAGAGGAACGTTCCATCCATGGGTACAAAGGTGTCAAGTCGTGATAGCTAAGTGCATGCAATGGTTAACTTGTACAGACAGTCAAGGTCAAAAGTTGGCTTAAACATCGAGTCCAAATGAAGCCGGCTAAAGGCCAGGATAAACAAGTAGCCAATATGCAATGCAGTAATACAACTTAAACGACACCAGGGAGCCTCTAGGGTATAAGCCAGAAAAAATGATAAGTGATGAAGAAGAAGAATGAAGCTTCAACACATAAGACATGGCGGGACTAAAGAGGACTCCCGAGCCTACATAAAAAGCAACATGGGAAACAAGTGATAGCGAGGAACTAACTAGGAAGCCCATGTAAAGGAAGGCTCTACCATCAAGTCATGATTAAATAATCGGCGAGTGAAAAGGGTGTAATACTCATGACCTGATGGGATCGACCCTAAGGCAAGTGATCAGTATGGAGGCTAGAATGCAAGATGCAACGGAAAGTGATTTCCCTAACCTATATGCCAGTGAAGATCATATACCTGCCGTGAAGAGTCGGAAATCATGGATAAAAAACCGGGAAAAATCTCAAAATCGTCAAAATGTACCTGAAAACATACCAAACTGGGCACTTCCAAGCAATCGAGTTATACAGCATAAGATAGATCGAAAAAATAAGCATAAGGAATTTTTGCAAAAATTTTCAACTTTTTAGCCATAAATAGACAAATTACCTCTCATTTGGTTCATTATTGCTTAGCTGATTTGGAAAAAGTGCTCTGGAGCAAAAAACTTCTTTCGTCAAATCAGGAACAACCGACCGTCGGAACTCAGCGAAACTTCAGGTAGGCTCCTTAATCATCCTGTTTATTCATTTTGTCCGTTTGGAAATTAAAATTAAGTGATTTTTAGCTTTAAAACCCTTGCTAAAATATGTGGACTTGCGCATACGCGGGTTCGTTAAAGGAAACTCGCGTATACACGCGACTGTGCAAAGGAAAAACCGCGTATGCGCAGGTCCGAATGCAAAAAAAAGCATGGCTAATGCATAATTTGATGAAATTTCTCAGGATGACCATCTCATGGAGGGAATATCAGCATAGTGCAATAGACCAAGAGGTCATGCAAGATCGCGCAGCGCAAAATATCCTCCGAAATTGCGGATTGTTCAAATTCTTTAAAATGCCAAATATGAAAAGCAATGTGCGATTGCTAGAAATGCTCGTAAATTACTGGGAACCAGATCAGGATTGCTTCATTATTGATCAGATGCCACTACGCATTGAAGTGGAAGACATATATTTCATTACTGGACTTTCCCGGAGGGGAGAACCAGTAGACTTGCACGGGAAGCCCCTGGGAGGGTTAACCGTGGAAGACTATGTCCACGTATATTGCGTAGAGGGTTCCAAAAAGGTTGGAACTCAGATTGCAATTAAAGATATCAGGGATTTGCACATGAAGATCCTCCTTTTCACCATCAGCAGAGTGGCAGGATCTGCCTCACTACATCAGGCGTCCAGGACGCAAATGAGCATAGCTGTAGAGTGTTTGACTCATGTGTACGATTGGTGCACAACCCTGCTACTGAACATGAAACAACAGCTGACCTTGATATGCCAAGCAAAGACCAAACATTTTGGCTATGGGACCATTTTGACAACATTCTTCTTTGAGAGGATTCCAGCTTTGAGACCCAGAGTCATCTCTACTATCAGTAGCCCGCAGGACCCAAGAATTGCCCGTTGGGCAGACATGATGAAGAGACTGGGGGGTAGTGAGGTACCCCGGACCACGTGGGACGATGAGTTCTTCCTGTGGTGGGGAGAACAGATCATCGCAGTGGACGACTATCCCTATGCCGGGATGGATTTTCGTGGAGATCCGGATCTAGTTCTTCCACCAGGCACGGCATGGGGAGCAGTTGGTAAGTTTTTGCAAAAAAATTTGACTTATATAATTTTTTTGGATTTTTTCAAATATGTATGAAAAAATGAAAAAACAAACATGTTTTTGATTGGATTCATAATGACTGAAAATTAAAAATGATCATGTTTCAGATTTTGGACTAGTGCGACCTGAGGGTCTCCCACGCCATAAGCGTCGCAGGGGTGAGGCAGAGATAGTGGATTCCGACAGGACTCTCCAGGCCGTGCAGAGAAACTTGGAGGGATTAACCCGCCAAATCCCTATGGCTACCGTGGAGGACTTGCCGGAAGCCATCCAGAGATGGGTGGTAGGAGTACCACGAGACTGGGTTAGATTATTCCGCCGTGTGGCCACTGCAGTTATGTTCTATAGGAACACGACTTCTGGGCAGGGTCCTCAGGAGTAGACAGATTTTATGTATTAGATGACTATATATTCTTTTTTGAGACTGAACATGATGGGGCATAATCCCAAGTTTTGTATGAGATTATGGATCCAAATTTTGTAAAGTTTTTTGACACTCTGATGATATATATACAACGATATTTGATGTGATGTGATAAATGTATCAAATGTATGATGTTTTTGATGATTAAAAATTTATTGTATGGAATGATTAATATGCCAATCTAATGCTTGATTAGCTAATGAGTCAACAAACCAATTGTCAGCTCGAGGAATATGAATGAAAGTTAAAAATTGAAATGACCTTTGTAACAAACGTACCCTCAAGAACAATCGTAATAAAAATGGATCTCGTACCCGATAAGTGTTGTTCAACTGCGACACCACCAGCTGAGAGTCCAAGAAAACTACCAACAAATCAACACCCAAAGATATTGCCTCCGAGAGTAGATGAACAACTGCAGTGTATTCTGCTATATTATTGGAAGCAGGACCAATGCAGACCCCTCTTGATACTAACAGCTGACCGGATGGATAATGAAGCACCCAAGCCGCGGAAGCTAAGTTCCGGGTGTGTCTACCAGCACCATCGGCGAAACCAAAATGACTCATGACATCCAACACAACCTGCCAAAGCAGATCAAAAACATCACCACCTCATCAAAAATCGAAAATCAATCAGATATGTACAAAGCAAAAACTACTATATACAAAAGCAAGATGCCAGGCCGAAGCCTAGGCATAATACTTCTTCAAATAGAGCCCATTTCGGGGCTCCGGCAACTCGTTCCCATCGAAATCAACCAAGGTATAAGCTCCTTTCTTAAGGAATTTTTTAACGATATAGGGGCCATACCACATCGATTTAAACTTTCCTGCCCCCAAGGCATCTTTTTCTTGGGCATAGACCAAAACAAGGTCACCTTCTGAAAAGACCCTAGGCTTAATCGCCTTATCGTGCTGAACTTTTACTCGGTTTTTATGCGCTTCATTCATCGTGGTGGCATCCCGACACTGCTCATCGAGATGTTCCAGATGAAGAAGCCGTTCTGCCAGACTGGAAGTGTGAGGAAGAAGCTCAACAGCTAATTTAAGAGAGGGAATCTCGCATTTAATGGGAAATACGGATTCCACCCCGTGCACTAACTAAAACGGAGTAAAGCCAGTTGCAGTTTTCACTGACGTCCTATATGCCCAAAGTGTAGGGTATAGCATAATATGCCAGTTGGATCTATGTTTATCAATTGTCCTTTGAAGAATTGTCTTCAAGGATTTATTCACAGCTTCCACTTGCCCATTGGCCTGAGGATAATATGGAGATGAATGCTCCTGCCGGAAACCCAATTTGAGAGCCAACTCAGCCATCATACTATTCTGAAAATGACTGCCATGGTCAGTGACAATCTCTCTAGGTATACCAAAACGAGCAATAACTTGGTTGAAAAGGAACAGAGCTGCAGTCTCACCATCGTTCCCAAAAGTAGGCATAGCCTCGACCCACTTCGTAAAGTAGTCTACTGCTACAATAATGTACTTGTGACCTTTTGCCGAAGGCGGGTTACAAGTAGTAAAATCAATACCCCACTTTGTAAAAGGACCGACAGTAACGACTGGAAAAAGTGGAGCTGGATGAGCGCGCATTTTTCGAGTATACACCTGACAAGGATGACACCTTTTGACCGATTCAATACAATCTTTGAAAATCGAGGGCCAAAAGTATCCAGCACGCAAAATCTTTTGGGCTGTAGCAAGCCCAGATAAATGACCCCCACAAGCTCCACTGTGAGAATCATTGAGCACAGCCTCAGCTTCTTCGAAATTTAAGCAGCGTCTTAGGATTGAATCAACCCCTCGATGGTACAAAGCATCACCAATAATCAGATAATTCTTGGCTAAGTGACGCAGCTTACGACGCTCATCTTTCGAAAAAGAAGAGGGAAACTTCGCAGTCTGGAGATACACAATGATATCCCCATACCAAGGATCTTGTGGAGAGATTAGAAACAAGTGTTCGTCCGGGAAGGACTCATCATAGATCATCTCCTCTCCACAAGGCAACTCGGAGATCAATTCCGCAAAGACTAATGACTTCTTGGATTTGGCAGACATGAACTCTAGATCAAATTCTTGTAAAATCACAATCCATCTATTATATTTGCCCCCAATCACTCGCCTGCTGAGGACAAACTAAAATGGATTGGCAGCTGCCAAGACATAAGTTTTGCGAAGAATAATGTAATGTCGGAGTCGCTGCACAGCATGGACTGCTGCTAAGGCTAACTTTTCTATCGTGGTGTATCGAAGTTCAGGTCCTACCAGTCCTCGACTAAGGTAGTAAATAACATGCTCAACAAGAGCATCATCCTCCTGAACCAGAACCATACCAATGGTAGATTCTGTTGTAGCTAGATACAAAAGAAAATCTCTGCTATAATCGGGTGGACTCAGCAAAGGAGCAGAGGTCAATGCCTTTTTCAAGGCATCGAATGAGCGTTGAGCGTAGTCGTCCCAAAGAAAAGGAACTCCTTTCTTCAACAATCTCATATATCCCTTTGTAATCTCAGCATAGTTAACGATAAACCTCCGAAGAAAGTTAGACGTCCCTTGGAGACTTTGAAGCTGACGAATTGAAGACGGGGGAGGCAACCGAAGTATTGCCTCAACCTTGAAGGGATCTACCCTTATCCCTTCCCTAGACACAATGAATCCCAATAGCCGACCGGATGTAACCGCGAAAACGAACTTGTTCGGATTCAATCAAATTTTATAAAAACAACATCTTTCAAATATTTGCCGGAGGTGACCAGGATGATCCATCCTCTTTCGAGAATGAGCAGCTAGATCATCTAAGTATGCCTCGATAATCTTCTTGATGTCGTGGAAGGCGTAAGACATGGCCCGCTGAAAGGTAGCCCTAGCATTTTTAAGACCAAAAGGCATCTTCTTGTATGCAAACGTACCCCAGGGACAAATAAATGCAGTCTTATGTTGATCTTCAGGACGGATAGTAATTTGATTATATCCGGAGAAACCGTCCATGAAGGAGAAAATCTTGTTACCGGCACACTCGTCAATGATCTGATCGATGAATGGTGTGGGGTAATTGTCTTTAGGACATGCCTTATTTAGGTCTCTGAAATCGATGCACACTCGAATCGTTCCTTGCTTTTTATCAACGGGAACGGGGTTTGAAACCCATTCAGTCAGAGGAACAGGGAAAATGAATCCCGCCTTAAGCAGCTTTTCAACTTCAGCTTTGATAGCTGCTGCCTTCCTAGGATTGACCGGACGAAGTTTTTGCCTCACCGGCTTAGCGTTTTCATACGTCTTGATCTCATGCCGGACAATAGATGGGTCTATTCCAGGCATTTCTTCATAAGACCAAGCGAATACATCCCTATACTCTTTAAAGAGCTCGGTGTAAATTTGAACCTCTTCACGGGAACATTCAGCTCCGATGAAGACATTCTCGATAATATTGGGATCCCTGGAAATGTTCACCGGGATAGTAGGAGAGATCACAACCATGTTCCCTTCAGCATAAACCTGTGTTGGTGCCAAAGGGTTCAAGACTGGGTGAACAGGACCAGGAGACTGAGGACTTGGAAAACTAGTTTCAACTTCGCTCAAGTCAGGTAGGAAGTAAGACCGATGATGCAAATCATCCCACGGTCTATCTATACCTGTCATTGCTTCCAGGATGGCCTCTTCAGATGGAAGAGTGGTATCTAGACAATCCTGGGCAGAAGAAGAAGTAAGCGTCCAAGCTGGAGCCACATCACCATCCAACTCTTCCGGCGAAAGAGGAGCTGGATCAGACTCTGCAGTGTCAACAACAGACTGATATGCAATCTCAGCTGCAGAAATCGGGAATGCCATTCCACCCACTTGCCCTTCCTCCAAAGTGGCAGTTGGGGAAGGTAAGGTCCAAGGGTCCGAAAAATAATGAGTTCGAAAGAACTCTCTTCGAAGGGGAGCTTGGAGGATGAAATAGCATTAATAGACACCTTAGGAGGAGGAAGATCAAAAGATCCCATCAGGGAAGAATACATTCCAACTCCCAGATTCTCGACAGGCGCCTTAGTATTGTCCAACTTAGGAACAGATGAGTCAGGAGGCGCATCCAGGTCTACAGGAGGACAGTCCAGTTGATCCACCCTAACTATCCTCCCTTCGTGGGGGAAACATACTATCCGAAATAGTGAGGATGCAATGGCATCCATATCATATATCCAGTTCCTCCCCAACAGAAGGTTGTAGTCCAAGGCTGCATCTACTACCTCAACCTCTATATTAACGGTTTTGCCCCCAACACAGATGGGAAAAGCCGGGACAATACCATGGGGTCTGTGAGAATGACCATCGAATGCAGTAAGAACAGTGCTAGATGGAACAGCTTTGGGAGATCCAAGTGTCTTCCAGCATGCGAGAGACATCACGCATGTGGAAGCACCCTCATCAACAACCGTTCGAAAGATATTGCACTTCCGATACGACAATTTAATATGAAAAGCCATGTGATGAGGAAGTCTCTTCTTAAAATTAGTCATATCAAAAGTAATCAGAAGAGAATTTTTTGGATCAATAGCCCCAATGGCAGTGAGCAAAGCACTGCGCTGAGCCGGACAAGACTGGAGTACCTCTAAAGCTGACATAGCACAAGGACTTTGTGCCAGATCTTCTACAATCGAGTAGTTCTGGGCAGCCCTCGCGTTCGGATTAATCGTTGACCGCTTAGAAGATGCCTTGGGCATCCGAGGCATAGACTCAATAGTTGGCTTCGTAATGTGAAGCGGCTCAGTAGCATCAGGAACTTCCCTAGCTTTCGAAGATTCTTCTCCGCCATAATCACGGGATCTCGTAGCGACATCCACGTGAGCACTCATCATAAAGATGTTCGATGGAATTTCCCCTTCCTGGGTACCTCCAGAGGAAGCCCCAGGATTTTGGTTCGTGCCAACAACTAATTGCTGCCCTTGGGGAAAAGGGTTTGTTAGCACAGCCTGGGAACTAGAAGAACCCTGCTGGGATAACAGGCGCTGAGCATCCTGAATTTTAGGGCAAAGGTGTGTGAGATGGTCTCCAGCACAAAGCTTGCATGGAAACTTCACTTTCTTTTTCTCTTTTTGACCCTCACCAACACGCTCGTTGGTTTTATTTGCATTTCCCTTCCCGTTCTTGCCCTTCTTCTTGTTATTTCGTCCCTTCTTCTTCCCATCGGATTGTTGATTTCCTTTGGGATCAGAAGCTTGGACAAAATTTATGGACAAAGACTGGGAAGGTGATGAATCAGCAGGCACAGCCTGACCAGAAGGAGCAGATTGTAAAGACAACTACTGCAGTTGAGAAAGCAGGCTGGCTGCACTACTACTGACCGATCCGACAAGCCCGTCACCATGCGGACCAGGTTTAGTTTTCGATAAATCCAATTTGGAGCGAGGAGCATTGGGAAAATACTTATAAAGCATCCCAGACTGAGAATAGATCAGTTCTAACTGCTGGGCCCTAAAAATGGCCTGCTCCTCAGAAAATACCCCAGATAGGGATACATCTTTTGAAATATCTGACTGCAGGGATTTCAAAAACCACTCGAGAAGGAATTCACCTGGAATATGAGCTTTGATAAGCCTCTTCCTTCTCCTCCATTCTTGAATGTGATCAGAAATGTGCGTTGCCTCATCCTGCTTAAAATTAGCCAGGAGTTCGGTCCCAGCCTCATATCTGACAGGCAACTGAAAATGGTTTAGAAATGTGACAACCAGTTCTCCAAATGTGGCGAAACTTCCCCCAGTGAGCTCGATATACCATTTGGCAGCATTTCCAGTTAGGGTGCGTTGAAATAATCTCAACCTAATCGAATCATCGATCAGGGAGTTCGAAGAGCACCATAAGTGGAAAGTGGTGATGTGGTCCGCCGGATCCTCTCCATTCTTACCTTCAAACTTTGGAATGTCTGAAGGAAGTTTGGTCGGGACCGAAGGCCACCCCGGACTATAATGAATCGGGTCATTAGTCAACTTCGACAAATCTGGCAAGTTTAACGTTGCCAGAAACGGTAAGCGAGGCGGAGCCTGAGGATTCCATCCTTGAGGGGATGGATTCCCAACATTCTGAAAAGAGTAACCTGGATTTGATAAGGCACCAGGCTGCCAGAAAGGACTCGTAGAAAACGGAGAAGAACCTCCTCCCCACGCCGAGTTACCAAAGCCCGTACCTCGCCCCGCCGAAGTGTTAAACAAAGGAGCCTCTTGACAGGGCTCCAAGCACAGATTGCAGGAGCAGTGCTGTCCGATATGCACTCGACGAAGGGAAAGAAGCATTCCTCGATGACCCGTAAACCGGTTCCCCGCCCCACCCGTAGTAAAGACAAAAAGGATTCCATCCCGTAAAAGTAGCTCAAAATTTTCCCCCAGATCAAAGGTTTAAATTTCCTGGTCTGGACGCGAAACGGAAACGACCCTAAAGAAGGAAAAAACCGGGAATGTGTCTAGTCACTCTGGGGAAATCTCGAAACGAAGCCGATCCACTAGCCATGTTAGACATGGGCGTAGGATCCACCGCGCGAAAAGAAAAAGAGGGATTTCCACCAATGAGATCCCCGAACGTAAGGGACCAGAATGAGAAGCATGTGCTTGGGTGAAACCAGAGCCAAACACAACAGCACTAGAAGCAATCGAAGATAAAGCAATAGTGCCCCCTCCTTCAACAGAAGCAGGGGTCTGAATGCCTGCAGCACTCACGGCAGAAGCCGCGTTCCCAGTCGTGGCCATCGAAAGATATGAATGATACGGAAGATCTTCCGGTCTCTCAGACTCAGGTCCGATGTACTGAACAACGAACGGATAGTCAGGAGGAAGAGGAGATGGACCTGTCGCAGGAGGCTCAGGTACGTCTTCAATTTGAAAATCTTCTTCCTGAGGAAACAAAACTCGCGAGGTGAGTGGAACGCTCCTCTCGGAACCGACACCAGAATCAGCTATGAAACCTTCAGACCTTTGTGGAGGATCTCTCTCCACTGTGTCAAACGCCACAGGGTGGTAACCACCTGCTAAATCGATCCTATGCCTTCTCGAAGAAGGCTCTGGACTCTCGGGAGATAACCCCCGGATTCTCCTCGATCGACGAGGCGCTTGATCAGCCACTTTTATAGATTTTAAATTAGACTCAAAAAAGTGAAAAGCTAGGAAAGCTAGGAGCAAAGAGCACTCACTAAAATAAAAATCCCTGAGATACAGTCAAGCAAACAACCTCCAAGTATTTCCGCTCCGGGTGATGAGGACCGGACACCAAAATATAGGAAAGCGAAATATAGGACCTCCCGAAAGCAGTCTGGGATGATTAGGGCCCAGAACAACTAGCGAAGGTATCAGAAACAGTTACGCCAACCTCCTAACGACAGCCTTTGCCGGCTCAAGCACCCAAGCTTCACAAGGGCACCCCCTAGAAGTACTGCTGAAAGTGATGCGACGTCTGCCTCAGGTACCACGGGTATTCCCCCCCGCAGTCACCTGTGTGGAACCTAGGAGTGGCAACTATGGACACCAATCCGTATCAGAAGCTGGGCGGAATGGTCTTGAGGTCAGATTCAGCCAATCGGAGAGGGGGTATCCCTCTTCTCAGCCTTCACTTCCCCTCGCGCTTGACTCTCGGATGAGAGCTTTCCCAGTCCACCTCACGGAGTTGGATTTCGCTCAATTAATCAACTTCTATGTTCGTTTGAGCGGCCTTGGAGAGTTAACTCTCCACTCACCTATTCCAAGGCCCTACAACCTAGCTAGTTGGTGATTGACACTTAGTAAACTTGCTAGTTGATTTTAGATTAAATCGCTTATTTTAAGGGCTGTTATATTAAGTCACAAGGATATGGAGATGAAACGTATGGTGTTTTTGACGCAAAAGAAATTAATAAAAACTTAACTACATGCAAATGCAGTTCTTTGTCTTTCGATGAAGAGCAATCTCTATACAGGTTCTACGAGACTAAAAAATTGTATTTTTCTTTTCGAATAGTAAACTCACACTCACAAAAACTAAGAAGATAACTAAATGCTGAAATGCACCTAATGAAAATCACTACAAGCATGCAAATCCTAAGATGCAAATCTCTTAAAGCAGAGTGAAATTCCCAAAAAGTCCTTCAGTTTTAACTCTTCTTTGGTTGCCCAAAAAGCTAGTCCTCGAAATCAAGAACTCTTAATATAAGACACCCAACACGCTAAAAAACAAGAAGAAGAAATCAAATGACAACTCCTCCTCAAAATCAAGCCAAAAACTAAAAGCGAGAAACTTCACAAAAGCTTCAAAAGATGTGGCGAAACGAAAACAAAAATGCAACAAAAAAAAAAAAAAACAAAACGAAATGTTTTTTGAGTTTTTGAAATGCAAAAAACAAAAAGCAAAGCAAATGTTTTTTGAGCTTTTTAGTTTTATAAAGCAAGAGCTCGAAAAGACCAAGCAAAACTATCAAAATCCAAACCAAATAAGACCGAATTTCAAGCACAAACTTCAACAATGCTCCCAAACCTTATAAGGCTAACTCGTAGCAAGATCAATAAGAGCAAAAGAAGACCAGAAAACTCAGCCACTCAGCCTAGACAAATAGTGCAAACTCGTCGCAAACAAAGACTCCAAAGAAGCAAGAAAAGCTCTTCAAAAGTTGCAACAAAACCTAGCCTATGGAACTCAAGAAAACCAATAAAAAACGAAGCAAAAATCGCAATGTGAAGCACAACACAAAGATAGGAGCGAGTCAGTGAGTAGAAGCTCTCTATTCTGATAAAGCAGAACAGCCAAGAATGCTCAGAAAGCGATCTTGGAACTCAATCCAGAAGTGCCAGCACCAGAAACAACACTTTGCCAAAAAGACTAGTTTTCAATCAAACGAAAGAGAGAAAAGATCTGAAACCACTTCCTTCACACTCCAGAGAGTACATAGACACTATAAAAACAGGCCTCCACAGCCAGAAAGGACCAAAAAGTCAATAAACCCAAAAATTCAAAATCTGCCTAGGTATACGCTACTTCACAGCTATGCAACCAGCGTGCATACGTGTCTGTGCTAAGGGAAACTCGCGTATACGCGGGTTCCTTTAGACAAACTTGCATGTATACGCGACTGTGTGCAGAAAAAAGCGCGTATACAAAGGAAAATAATAAAAAACAAAAAGGATAAGCCTGGAAAAGACACCAGGACTTCAGACTGACTGCAAGAAAGTAAACTGGACTGCAAATGAAAGATAAAACTGTCGGCAACCTACCAAACAGCTGAAACAACCCAACAAGAGAATCACAAGAATGTGATCCCCAGCGGAGTCGCCAGTTCTGTTTCGGGGAATTAACACCCTAGAGGTTGGTTGGGATACAACCTCCACAGAGCAGGGGCGTACTACTTAACAGAGACTCACACAACCATGCACGTTTAGAAAAACTAAATAGAGCAGAATGAGAGATTTACCCGTTGGTCCTATGTTTGAAGTAGATCCACGTGGAGTCCAAACTCCCTGCAACCGTCCTTCCTTCTTAACCTGAAATACGAGAAGAAACCAACACAAAGGACAAGTTGTAAAGCATATATCTACTCTAAATGTCAGTGAGATTCATATAAAACATTAAATAAATCATAATGAATGCTTGTATAACAAATATTCTCATACATAAAAGCATACACTAACACGTTTATTTCGGGAACATCATGATACTTCTGTATTATAAATAGCACGTACAAAAGTAATCAAGTGGAGAGATCACCTGATCCTTCCAAGGCCTTCGCAGACCGTCGTCCGGATCCGTCCAGCCCTTGCCTCGCTAAGACTCCTTCAAAACTGGTGCATACGAGATAACATATAAAGGGATGTGTATCTCAAGGAAACAAGGGTTTCCTACAATGAACTGGGAAAGTGCAGGAGGCACGGGGAATCAGACTTGGATAGGGAATACCAACAGAGTATAATATCAATAAATTCTCTCTCTCCCTTAGGCCATACACATGAGGGCTTTTTATAGTCCCTCCATGTAGTTTCAACAGTTGGAAACAGTTGGCCACGGGCTGGGGTGGTTGAACTACCCGAGTAACCATCAACCCAGCGCGAAATTAGGGATTTTTTATATATTTTTTAATCATTTTAATGGCATACGCGGAAAAGTCTAGCTGAACTCGCGTATACACGCGGAAAAACATGGGCATAGTCGCGTATGAGGGATTTTACACTGTTTTTAAGTGAATTTGTCCAAGTCTGTAGGAATGGGTGCCCAAAAGCCATAAAGCAATCATGAATCATGTCAAGGTGAGAAATTATGCTATAACACTTCCAACAGATCATCTATGTACGACATACTTAACTTCATGTGGAATCTCAAGGATGTCCACAGACATTTCGTCCTTGCAGAAGAAATGCCCTCCTCCCCGCCACACCTCCAAACCCAAAAGTATGTGACCAAGCTTGAGTGTCCATTCAGTTCCGCCGCAAGATCTCTGCTCTATGAGTCTCTCTGCACCTGTAATGACTAAGTCATCCACATACAACACCAAAATGAGAGGCTCCTCACCTATCACAATATAGTAAAGGTTCGGATCTGCCTCACTCTTTGTGAAACCCATCTTTTGCAAGTAAGTATCTATCCTGGAGTACCAAGCTCTGGGAGCTTGCTTCAGGCCATAAAGGGCCTTCTTCAGTCTGCACACATGGGACTCCTTCCCATGCACCTCAAAGCCCCGTGGCTGCTCAATGTACACCTCCTCCTGTATGAAGCCATTGAGAAATGCGGTCTTCACATCCATCTGGTGGATCTTCCAACCCATCTCTGCTGCTATCGATATAATGGAGCGAATCGAAGTATATCGAGCCACGAGAGCGAAGGTCTCCTCATAATCAACTCCCTCTACCTGGGAGAACCCTCTAGCCACAAACCTCGCTTTGAATTTCTCAATGCTGCCATCTGCAGCATGCTTTACCTTGTAAAGCCATCTGGAAGTAACCACGGATTTTCCCTCAGGCCTCGGCACCACCTCCCAAACATCATTCTTCATGATAGAAGAATACTCCTCCGGCATGGCCTCTCTCCAGACCTGCTGGCTAGCTGCCTCCTCATAGCTAGAAGGCTCAGAGTCAAGGATGCTGGTAGCCATTGCCATATAGCTACAAAACCTCTCAGGTGGTCTGCTCTCTCTGACCGGCCTCTTAGGCCCAGCAACAGATGTGGCCTCTCTCAAGGTGTCCCGAAGCCACTTGGGCTTCCTCTTTCCTGAGCATACTTCTCCCATTGGAGAATGAAACTCCTCCTCCTCATCATCATCAGGAGCCTGAACTCCTGACTGTCTGTCTGCTGTCCTCCTGCCTGCACCTGAACCTGTAGATGTTGAGGTACCGTGTGAACTGTCCATCAGTGGACTCCCTAGTGAACTGCTCTGTGGACTGCTCTGCGTGCTGCCCATAGCACCACCCCTCTGACTCTGCGAGCCACTCCCCACTGACGGACCTGACATCGCATAGATGTACCTCCGGATCCTCTTGATCCCTGCCCACTGGATCCCTGTGACTGACTCAACTGCTGCTGAGGGTCTGGCTGATCCAGATACTCTAACTCCCGTGACCTCCTAAAGGCCCTGTCCTCCTCGAACTTCACATCCCGCCCGACAACAACTTTCCTCTGCGCAGGAATGTAAATCCGAAAGGCCTTTGAGTTCTCACTGTAGCCCACAAAGATACCCTTCTCTGCGGTGGGCTCTAGTTTGGTCCTCTTCTCCTTGGGTATGTAGGAGTATGTGATGCACCCAAAGATACGAAGATGACCAATATCAGGCTTCTTCCCAGAAAAAGCCTCCTCCTGAGTCATGTGCCCCAAGGCACGATGCGGACTCCTGTTCTGCAAGTAAACAGCTGTGTTGCAGTCCTCTGCCCACAAAAACAATGGCAACCCCTGATCATGTAACATGGCTTTGGCAGCCCCTCCGATGGATCCGTTCTTCCTCTCCGCAACCCCGTTCTGCTGGGGGTTGTAAGGAACAGTGAGCTCCCTCCTAATGCCTGCCTCCGCACAATAGTCAACAAACTCTCCAAGGGTGTACTCTCCCCCATTGTCCGACCTCAGGGACTTGATCTTCCGACTTGTCTGTGTCTCCACAAGAGCTCTGAACTCCTGAAACCGTTTGAAGACCTCACTCTTGGTCTTCAAGAAATAAATCCAGGTCCTCCTGGAGTGATCATCAATGAATAAAACATAGTACTCATATCCACTCAAGGAAACATGAGACATCCGACCGCTCACATCGGAATGAATCAAATCAAGTATCCCAATCACTCTGCTGTCACTGCTGGGAAAAGGGGATTTGGAAAACTTGCCCATCGCACATCCTCTGCAAGTATCAAAGTGATCAGTACTGAAATCTGGCACACCTGTAGTGATCTCCCGCAAAGTCCTCAAGGCTCCATGATACATGTGCCCCATCCCGCGGTGCCAAATCTCACACTGCTCAGAACTGCTAGCTCTGTTGTCGGTACTGCTGCTCAATGCCAAAAGGGACTGAAATGCAAACTTGTACACCTTTGCATGGCGTACACCTATCACTCTAGCTGAATCAGCTGGAGTGCCCTTGGGATACATCAACACCTGTCCTCCCCTGAACAGTACCTCATATCCTCTATCCTCCAAAGTTGAGACGGATATGAGGTTCTTCCTCATCCCTGGCACATAAAGAACATCTGACACCTTCAAGGGAGGTTTAGACTCCCTCTGAAATGTCAATGTTCCCACACCGATTGCTCTAACAACTCTGTCATCACCGAGTACTACCTCTATATCAGTGCCACTCTCTGAAAGCTCTGAGAAGTACTCACGGACTCCTGTCATGTGACGTGAAGCCCCACTGTCCACATACCAGATACCCGAAGATGCTCCGCAAATCGAGGGAAATGCATGCTCCCTCTGAACCTCTATGGCAGATAATCCTGCACTAGAAGACTCACACGCAATGAACCCAAACTCCCGGTCAAAGCGATCTACAAAGTCCTCAACCTCTGCTGAAGCTGCCATGCTCTGGTTCTTCCCCTTCTTCTTCTTCTTCTCTGGACACACAACTGCATAGTGTCCCATCTTCTGACAATTCCAACACTTCACTTTGGAATAGTCCTTTTGTGTGTTATCCTGTTTACCTTTACCTTTGCCTTTGCCCCCACCATTGCTTGTGGAAGCCTGCTTCTTCCCTTTGCCTTTCTTGCGTCCTGCCAACAGTGCTACATCCTCATCCTGCTCAACCGGCTTGGCTGCCCCAAGCTGACCTTTCCTGATCTCTGTCTGAATGCAATCATCCCAAAACCTCTCCCATGTGGGAAGGGTCTCACGTGCACAAACCCCATCAGCAAAGTTCATCCATGAACGGAGGAGGCCATTCACTGCAATCCGCACCAACTCAGTGGGTGGAATGGCCTCTCCAATCGCTGCCAACTCATCTCTCACATTAGTAATCTTTGTGAGATATCCAGTTGCACTATCATTACCCATCTTAATGGTCTTCATCTTCTCCTTCAAGACCATTTTCCGGTTCTCATTGGTACTCTGGTAGAGATTGGACAATGCTGTCCACATCTCATGAGCATTTCTCTTCCCTCTCACATGAGGAATGCAATGGTCTTTGATTCCGTCTAGAATCAGCCTCTTAACCTTGTTGTTCTTTTTATTATATGCTGCCAACTGAGTAGCATCAGTAGGCACATTCACAGGGTTCTGTGTGGTATGCACCATAATGTCCCAGACTTCTGCCTCCTCAAAGATACTCTGCATTCTCTCTTTCCAAATGCTGTAATTGGAATGCCCATCCAACCTATCCTCCACCCTCAGTCCCAAAGACATCCTGCTGTCCTAAAACTGAAAAATAGCACTGCTGTGGTAAAGATAAAACTGTTGTTTGTGAAAAATCAGCTTGTTGGAATTTTCTGAGTGAAAAATCAGCAGGCTGTAATTTTCCTCCTTGCTGTCCCAAACTGCTCTTCAGCACTCAAGCTCTGATACCATGTAGAAATTTATAGTTTCCCACCCCGGTTTTCAGTTTTCACCTTATTCCTCCAAAATATTTAAATGCCCTTTCCCATAACCATACATTCAACAACCGGAAAATAAATTTTGCTGAAAACACAAATTCTGGAAATTTTTCAGAATGTTGGAAAATGCAGAAATAAAAAAACAGCAGTAACAAACAGCCATTCAACACATCATAACACAGTAATTTTTGGTCAAGGTGACCCTGGAAAAACCCCCTACAACTCTTGGGGAAAACCAGTTCGAAAGCTCCTTCTTATTTCTGGAGAAAATGCTTTTTACAGTGAGAAATATTCAGCAAAAAATCAGCAAACAGACTTTTACAACTTATCTCTTTTCCGTGCTTAACCATCGCCTCGGAAAGTGTGCAAACAACAAAATAGGAACATCAATAAATGCTGTACAGATTTTCTCGATTTTCGTGCCAAATAACAGCCTTAAATGCTGCTGTACGGCCTGCCTAGAAAAGCGTGCAAGCTGTCCAAAAAACTGTTGTACGATTTCTGCCTTGAAATGCGTGCCAAAGGTACAACCACTTGCTGTACGGCCTCCCTCAAATCTGCTCCTCGAAATCTGTGCAAATCTGCAGTGCAAATCTGCTGTACGGCTGCTGTACGGCCCTTCTTCCTCAAAAATCGTGCCAAAAATCTGCCTTGCTGTGTGCTAAAGCTGCTGAACTGTCTTGCTGAAAATGTCTTGCTGAAATGCTGCCTTGGAATGTGTGCCAAGCTGCTGCCTCCTTCTCCTCACTGCCCATAAATCTCCCTTGCTCTCTTTCTCTCCTTCTCCCAATCTGCTCATGAAAGAATGAATGACCTTTTCCTCCTTTTCCTCCTTTAACCTAACCCTAAGTGACTTTTGGGGAATCCCTAAATCCAATGGGTGAGATAGATTGAGATCTACCGGATTCAGGAGGGCTAGATCCTAGAATCCCAAAGTTGGTTGAAATGATGTTAACTCTGTGATTGGACTCTCCCAATCTTGCTAATAAATTACAGAGACCTAACACTACCCATGATCCTTGTTCATGTGGATGAACCTTTTCAGCAGTGGGGAATTGACTTTATTGGCGAAATACATCCTCCATCAAGTGGTCGGCATAAGTGGATACTAACTGCCACGGATTATTTCACAAAGTGAGTGGAAGATATACCGCCAGGAATGCAACATATACTATGGTAATAAAATTTATGGAAGAAAATATCATATCCGGATTTGGCTGCCCTGCCAAGATAGTGACCGACAACGCTCAGGCCTTCAAATCTAAAAATTTTGTCAGCTTCTGCCAACAGTATAATATTGCACTAGGTCACTCTACAGCTTATTACCCACAAGGAAACGACCTGGCAGAGTCTTCAAATAAAACGCTGGTGAGGGCACTGAAGAAGGCTATCAACAAAAACCAGAAAAATTGGGATTCCCAGCTGAAATTCGCTCTGTGGGCCAACAGTATTACCAGCAAGAGAGCAACTGGGAAGTCCCTGTACGAATTAGTATATGGGAGGGCAGCAGTTTTCCCTATATAATTAGCATTACCAGTAGCTCGATTCATGCAAGAAAGCCAAGAAGAACCCAATGATGTGACCAGGAGAATCAACCAGTTGGTGGAATTAGAAGAAACATGGAACCAGGTAAGTCAGAGGCTAATTGAATATCAGGAGAAAATGAAAGATATTTTCGATCAACATGCCAAGGACAGGAAGTTGCAGACTGGGGATTTAGTGCTCTGATGGGACATTCGAAGAGCTGAAAAAGGGAACACGGTAAATTCGACCCCCTCTGGTTCGGCCCCTTTAAAATTGTGGAACAAGGGGGCAACAATACTTTCAGGTTAGAAAATTTATAGGGAGATTTTCTTGATGCCCCTGTAAACGGTCAGTTCCTCAAACCTTACTTCCAGTTCTGATTCAGGCCGAGAGAGCCTGATGTATCATATTGTATATTAGTTTCTGTTTCATCTTTGTTTGAATAATGTGTGTGTCGTGATGGATCATGAAGAGGAAAATTAAAAGTGTTGAAGAATGGTGTCCACAGAAGATAAAAAGGTGGTCTACGAAGTTCTCGACACACTCAAGAATGAACATGTCGTCCCCAGGTGGAGCCAATGTTGATCATTAATTAACATGAGTCATTTTTGAATTAACCCTTGAGAAGCCATGTATCGAATGTTATGATAGAGGGTGAAACATTTAAGGGATGGTTGAAGAGAAATGATGTAAGACAAGTCACGTGCCTAAAAACTGAAGCATATGTACGAAAAGGATCCAAACATAAAGCGAAAGGGCAAAGGTAATGCGAAAAGGCAAAGATATGGTGTAAAGGACACAAAACAAAATTATTATAAGGTTCGCCGCTTTCATAATACCCATGTGAGGGAACTCCCCATACGTGAAATTCCGAGGGGGTCAAGAAGAGGAAGGGGGAAGAGACTCATACCCCCACGGAATTATGGTGTCGTGTCACGGGGTGGACCCAAGGTAAGAGTGATGTGGCAGAGTGAAGTGCGGGCCCTAGAGGTCTGTATGTTATGTATTTAACCAGGTTTACGAAGAATATGTTTCAAGAACCATGTGGTTTATGCGGCAGAAAGTTAAGGTAAGTCTATAGGTGAGCTGGTACCGAGGCCCGTACCAGTATTAAACCCCGCACACGGTGTTCACCAAATCCCAGTTAGCACACAATCCCTATACGCCGCGTGCTCCACTGTTAGTGTCCTTACGACACTCACCCCACTTACTTCACCTCTCCGCCTTTTACCTCAAAACTCTCAGTCTTAGATAACGGTCCTCCCGTATTTTACTGCAGTGAAATTTACAGGTTTTCCAGCTACGGTATAAACTAAGTGGGAGCTAGTGCCCAGTCTACCCAGTCACTGTCAGTACCCCCGCGTCGTTTTCCCGAGCAAATTTTCCACTGCACAGGTATTCTGTCCCTCATATTCCCTATGCTTTCCTTTTGTTTTTAAAAGTTTTGTATGTCAGTCATGGGAAAGGGAAACCCCAAGAAAATTGAACCAGAGACACCTCAGGTCCGTGAAACCAGAAACCCTCCTAGGTTCGAGCCCTTCATTGACCTGCAAGCTGAAATATGTGATCCTAAATACCCTTTTCCCATCAGCAGCATAAAACCCGAGATCTTTAGGCGACATGTCAAGAATAGAGATCGATATCGGGTGGTTGTATCAGGTTTATATCATCAGATTACCACCCCAGTCTACCCGATGGTCGAGTTTATTTGCCGGCTCAGAGATGCCTACAATGAGCGTCGAGGCATGTTTTCCTCTGCTCAGGGCAATAAGATTTTCTCTCTTTCTCCCGACATCATTAGGCAAGCCCTACGCTTTCCCACCAGCACCAGCTATACCAGTTTCAGTGAAATGAATTTAACCTCCCCGTTCACTAAATTGCCATGGGAGCAGCAAAGAGACTTCATTTCCTCTATAACCAGCAACCAGGCTACGTCTCTTCCTTCTGTAGAGCCGTTCGCGTTGAGTCTGTTTAAATACGAATTGCAGCCCATCCTTGCTCTCATCGCAGGTCTCTTAGGTGTAGGCGGTTTGGGGGGAGTTTCCAGGGCATGTGTTTATTTCTTGCGGTTAATGTCTCAAACGGGGGTAGTTCTAGATATCCCTGGCTTCTTGGCCGCTAACATTCAGACCCAGTTCCAAGAGCTTTCGGAAACCAGTCACTTCCGCTTTTGTTAGATAGTCTTCTACCTCTTCTTATATCATCATGTTGATAAGTTCGAGGGTTTGGGTTTAGATAGGGTATACGATGTAAATTCTCAACCCCGACCAGTTTTCGACTGGAACTTTGCAACACGCCAATTACCAAATGGGGTGGGTTATTCCAGGTTTCTAAACGAGTTCATGCCTATTGCCTACACTATCATCCATGACTCACCCTCGCCTAGGGTTTTTCCTGAAATGAAGAGCTGGCTACAAGCTATTAAAACCCAGAGCACTAGGGATTGGTATCTATTTGATAATTACACTGAGATTCGGGTCTATGGAGTCGAGGTTCCCCCTTACCAGTTGCCTGTGTTTCCTGCTCGACAAGTCTAGGCTCTGGAGTATATTCGGCAGACTCTCAAATCTGACCAACTCCACTTTGTCCCTGCAAAGAAGGGTTTCATCCTGAAGCTCCCTATCACTATTGGCTCGTTTATTGTAAATTCAAGACACACCCTTCCCATTTTTGAGAAGTTGTTGCAAGGCATGGACCTGAGACAGGGGAAGACTTGGCCCTATGATCCCTGGGAGATTATCTCTAACAGAAGAAGGAGGAATAAGTCCACTCCTTATGCACATGAATCAAGATTGTTTATAGAGTGGAGGGCTAACCTTGAAACGTGGCATTTGATTTCACAGATGGAGACAGATTCATCTGCCACAGGGGAAGGAGGAGAAGTCAGTAGAGGCCAAGAAGAAGAAGAAGTGGGTCCCTCAGGGACAGGTTCCCCCCTTCGCAAAAATCAGAAAACAGTCTCAAGCGAGGCAGAGGTCATAGGGGAAGAACAGCTGCTTGAGCCGTTTACACCATATGGCCAACCTGACGGGAGCAAAGCTGGGCTCAAAGTGCTGAGAGATAGTATCACCTCCTTCGACTACTCTGAAGTCTCACAGACCATTGGAGATAATGCCTCACCAGCTGTAATTCAAATGAGCCTGAAAAACAGAGCAATCAGGGATAAATACAAGGTTGAACTGGAAGGTTACATGGAAAAATATCATACCAGGGTTCCAGCTTCCATGAATGTGGACACAGAACACCTGGTATTGTCTATGGCTGAGGCCATCTTGGATCCTAATGCAGGTACCACTAGTTATAGGGTGCTTGAGTATGAAATTGACATGGCCAAGGTACCAGCACCCGAAAAATGAAACCTGTTCCAGGTGGTGGGTGATATGTTGAAAGACGAGGTAATGCGGGTCACCATTGCGCTGAGAAAATTGGAGAAAAAGCATGAACAGGTGAGGGCGACCCTAAAGAATGAACAGGAAAATTCTCGTGCTCTTTCGAATCAAGTATGCAGTCTCCTAGAGTCGATCAAAGGGAAAGAAACTGGAGACTCAAATCCGTAGCACTATGTGATTGAGAAATTGCAGAGAGAGGTCGCAGCTCTGAAACGCAAGGTTAGCATACCAGCATCCCACCATGTTCAGACGGCTGAATTAGCACAGGCCGAGAGAGAAAAAGCAGACCTGGCTGACTCACTAGCGAAGGAGAAAGAGGAAAAAGAAAAAATGGCAGAAACAATGGCCACTCTTCAGAGTAGGCTGACGAAGCTACAAACTACCTAGGGCACGCACAGCTGTGTGCCAACTACAACCCTACCAGAGACTAGTTCGTTGTCCGAGTAGCTGACCAAAGCGAAGGCCGCAAATGATGTACTAGAAAAGAAAGCTTCCACCGCGAGGCTGATAATCACCGAGTTGGCAACCTCCTTGGCTGAGAATACCAGAAAAATAGAGATATTGCAGAAATATATTGAGCAAGAAAGGAAGGCAAAAGCCGACCAACAGAAGACCATCACTGATATTAACAGTCGCCTGAAAGGTAATATCACCCTCAGGGATGGAAGAAGGATAATTTGGTCAGAGATCATTTTGGTAGTAACAAAGCAATGGGATTTCCTGAAAATCATCGAGGCAACAAAATATTATGTACTCTATCTCAGAAGGAAGTTTCAGGAGGGAGATCTCAACTTGTCCAGTAGAGCCCAGCACACCAGGAGATATGTTTCTTTCTTGAAAGGGTTGAAATCTGGTGAGGCGGAGCAGCATGGCATAGCGAGTCGGTTCAAGGAATCCGTTGAATGCTAGAAGATTATTGATAAGGATTCGACCACGTTATAGCTTCGAGGGCCCTACAACAGGTGGCAGCCAACATGGACCGGTTCGATACAGTTTGGGCCGAGATCACAATGGCAGGACTTCGATCATGCTAGGATCCTACCACTCCTTCCATGCTACGATCATTACCAGAGTATGAAGCACGTCTCTAGGAAGAAAGGGACCGGACGGATATCTTGTCAGATAAAACTGCTCGGTTAAAAGTTGAGACAATTGTTTCATCGCTCTGCCCAGAATTCATTCTCCTTCATCTGATAAAACATAAGATCCCCACTGAGGCAAGTTTCGATGACCTCACTGAGGCCTACATCAAGGTGGAAGGATTCGCAGCGATGCCTGAACCTTCAGCGGACAGTCAGCAAAGGTGCACCCAGTTTGCCAGCTAGATCACTAGCTCGTCAGCAAATGTGCCGCCACCAGTGTCAGCGACCACCTCAACCCCTTCTCATCAATGAAATACTATCAATTCATGATTCGGCCCTATTGGCCTCTTAATTTTTACTTTAGTTAATTACTTTTAAGTTTCAAGTGGAATTCATGTTCCACTCCAGTGTTTTACTTTCTTCCAAGACTGTTGTTTAATATTGTGTTTCAAAACGGCCGAGTGCCTAACTGCAAATGATGAGAGGCCTTTATTCCTCATCATAAGTTTTTGTTATTCTGATAAAGACCTCTAACTAATTTTTGGCATGCGAGGAAGATATTTTTCCCAAAAATATCTTCTCGCTCATGTTCGGAGGCCTCTATATAAGCAAGATCTGAAGAGAAAAATAGGTTCCATATTTTCAAAATAATTTTGTTGTGAAAGAATTGTTGTATGCTTGTTGAAATCTTAATAGAAATGCGAAGAGCCCGTTGGGTCTCAGCAAGAAGGAGTTTTACTTTAAGTGAGGATTCTGGTCTTAACATTTTATAGCGTGTAACTCTGTCTTATGTGATATTGTTTTACTGTTCATTTCGTTGTTTCCACTTCTTTTATATCATGTTCTAGAATGCGAGTGGCTCACTAGTTTTGGCATAAATTTATCATCACTAATACTTATACTAAGCTTTTCAAGCACTTTAAATATGGCTCAGGCATGGTATGCTATTTCACTTTCCACTTCACTCATTATTCCTCTATATTAAATACTATGAGATGTTATTCTTTCGAAGTTATTGACATGTATGGATTCTTATCATTTTAAGCCCATCTCATGTTTAGATGTGTTTATGGAATTCTCTCTCATTAGTAGTTAGTATCCTTTCTATACTTTCTATGCAGCACACTTCATCCGATTTTTAAATCTCTGTAAAGCATTTTAGAACCCAGCCCTCCTTAAATAAAGTTGTCTTTGAGTTGTCTGATGCATCTATATTGAGGACTCACTCCTTGCCTCTGCAGCATCTTGTCATTTTGCTGACTCTGAGAATATTCTGGTTCCATTTATATTACATCCCCTTGCAAAAGTTGAAGTAGTAAAGAGCCTCATTCTGTTAAAAGTCTTGAATTATACTTTACTCTCCTTACTGTATAAGATGTCCTAGGCACTGGTCTTTCGCAACTCAGGTCTGTCTTTAGGATTGACAACAGGATGAAAGTAGGCATGAACTCTATGAATGGATTAAAATACTTCAAGCATCCAAATCAATGACTATTTAGTTAATAATCGTGCATTAATAACAAATAAATACAGGAAGGCAAGTGAAAAATTTGAGGAAAGTTTTTCACCTCAAGAGATTTTATTCCTCTAAACATTTGGTAGATCTGGAGTTAAGATGGATCTATGCTAGTTCTTGATAATATTTCACATCTCTATGTATATAAATATTGTTATTTTTAATTTTATTAAAACTCGGATAATACATATAGTCTATACATATGTCCTTTTTTATTATAATTTATACATAATACATATGTCCTTAGTAAATGTTAATTTTTATATATTTATTAGTTAAGTTTAATAAGAACTTATGAAATATAATAGTTATAAATATGAATCATTATTATTTTGATTTTAATTTATATGATAAAATGGATCTTAATTTATAGTTAGTATTTATATTTTACATACATTTAACATTTTTATATATAGAAATATTCTTATTTCCAATTATATATATATGAAGTTTTGAAATATCATGGTTATGAATATGAATCATCATTATTTTATTTTATTTTAATATGATATGTATATTATGATTTTTTCTCCAAAAAAATGTTTGCAATTTTACTAATAAAAATAAAATTACAATACAACAAATGGAATTCAACAAAAATGTTATTTTTATCATTACTTGTATTACATTTTACATTTTTTTACTCTTTTAATTGAGTTGATATTATGTTTTATTATTATTATTATTTGATTTAATACTTCATTACATTATCTCATCTAATGCTACAATAGAACATCTCCCCTACACTAAATTCTAAAGCATCTCTTGACACAATTACCAATATAGTAATAATAAATCAAAATTTTATTTTTCTTAAATAATAAATTACATTTCAAGCAATCAATAAAGCATTATAGGTTTATCTTATATAAATATAGAAATTTCCAAGTAAATAAATTTACCTCTTATGAAGAATCAACATAAACTAAGGTCAAGATAGAGAGAGGATAACAGACAAGACCATCATGCATTTCCTTTGATATATCATTTATTATGGAAAATAATGAATGGTATCTCTAAATGTGATCTAGGTGTAAACTAGAAGACACCCATGTGTTCCACTCTTTCAACTTCATTCAACATATTGGCCCTTTATTTTTTTTGTCTTAAAGTTTTAATGCATTTTTTGTGCATTTCCATTGCATTTTCAGCAGTTTAAGTAGGCCATGTTTGTTTGTGTGGCTTTCCAAACTCATAGACCATGCATTAAGCTTTGTAACAGTGTAAGAAACACCTTAAACAAAATTAGTATGTAAAATTTATATCCCAAGAAGTTGGTGTACTGACATGCCTCTTCAAGGTCCACATTCATTTTGCCACATATTTTGCATCATAGGGCATCATGTTTATGCTAGAAAGGATCTTCGTCCTCTTGCAACATGTTCTATTGTGAATGAGAGTAGTTGACACATATCTCTTCAAAGATAAGCTACCACCATTCTAGCTAGTTAATATCGCTTTGAATTTAACAATCTTCTTCCATTTCACTCATTAATGTAATTGGGATTTTATTGTATCATTGTGCTCTCTATAATATCTATGTGTGCCTATCCATTTTTTTTCACATTTATTTCATTCTCTACAAAATTTAAAATAATGATGCTAATCCAATCCAATATTTGTTGTTTCTCTATACATGTCCTCAATGATGTTGAGGTATAAGGAGTTGGTCCTTGAACTAGATGAACTTAGGGAAGACTACTCTCACTAGCCCAAATTCCATCCATGGTGGAAGAAAAGAGATATGATAGAGCAAGATATCATATCAAGCTATTTCTCATGTCCTTGGTCAAAAAAGGAATGATATGATGCATAATTTCATATAGTTTCTTAAATGATTACCAACAATGGAAAATGCACCTTCAACAAACAATAATTTTGGAGGAGTACCCTTTTAGGTACAAGTTAAATTTGACATTCCTTTATTTCAAGGGTAGATATACTTGACTTCTTTTGAAAAATGGTTAAATATGTTAAAGGGTAATTACTCTATTAAAAAAATTTGATTACAAAAATTTCACATTCATGCTACATAATATCCTTCCACATGTCAAATATTGGCGGGGGAGGGTTATTGGAGAGACGCACCAAAGATGAGTCTACAAGATTGAAGTTAGAACCCACTTAGGAATATTTTATTTATTGCCTCAAGGAAGTATTAACCATTTCATAAAATATGATGACTATATGAGATGGAAAACTTTGTTCCAAGAGAGAGAGTCACCAAATGGTGTTGGAGTTCATCAATATCTCTAGTTCCTTGAGCTTAAAGTTGGGTATAATGTATTTTTAGCAACACTTCATATTTAAGTATTGAAGTGGTTACAAAAAAAATCCAAAAAATATATGGAGTTATTGGATATCTCCCCATTGGAAGTCATTTTTATCAATATGTTGTCAAAATTGAGCATAAATATAAGTAGAAGAATAAGTGGGATTCGGAATTACAAATCCACCATATTATAAGCATGGTAAAGGAAGCCCTAACTCATAAAAAAAAGGATATAAAAAGGATACAAAATCTTACAACAACTAGTCCAAGTCACAACCCAAGAAGGGTAATGGGAAGTTGAAGAAGGATATTAGAAAGTGACGTGAGTTCCACAAAATTCCATGGAACAACACTAATGAATGTTACTCAAGGAAATCATCATCTGCTAAACTAAAATCCTAAAATTTATGTTGTTACTTGGGCTCCAATTCGAAACTATATAAGGGAAAGTAGATAACTAACATGGAACTTAGTGTTACCATTGCAACCACAAAGATCAAACTTGGAGAGCTAGAGGATATTGTGGAAGGGATTTCCTCTTATATTCATAGATGTGGGTTAAGGGGACTCCACTATAGTTAGATTTTTATAGTAATTATTAGAGGAACTTTATCTTAACTAAGGTCGTCAAGAGATTCAATTTTTCTACAAAACCACACCCCCAACCATACAATATTAGTTGGTTGAGCTACGGACAAGACATTTTTTCCAAACAATAATGTTGCCTACCCTATGGCATTAAATTATTCAAACATAAGGTATAGTGTGGTGTTTCCCCATTTGAAGTGTGTAGTGTTATTTTATGACAAAATTTATGTGGAATTACCAAGTTAGGATATTTATACACTTAGGATTTAGTTAAGTTCAACTTTGTCTAATACATATATTAGGTAAAAGTGTGTTTCTTTAGTATGCATTAGTTGCATTGTAATTTTAGGGTCACAGTATGTTCTAGACATATATTTATATGACATATATTATTATTCTCTATACAAATGGCCATTGATCTATGGATTGAAACCTGATTGGTCCATGATTTCTATTTAAAGAGTGCATGTAGGTTCATTTTTGATGATCGAGTTAATGAAGTGTTTTTTCCCCTATAGATGATAAATTCATAGACATTTTCACAAAGCCTTTTACAAAAGAAAAGTTTTATAAACTTCAATCTATGTTAGGATTTCACAAAGTTTTCATTAACGAGGGATAGACTCGAATGCCTCCTTCCTTCTCCTATTTTTTCATGTTTGTAAATCCTTCAATCTTATCCAAAGTTGTTCTTAACAAGGGATGTTAGGATATTTATACACTTAGGAGTTAGTAAAGTTCAACTTGGTCAAATGTGTCTATTAGGTAAAATTGTATTTTACAGTGTGTTTATTTAGTATGCATTAGTTGCATCGTAATCTAATGGCCCCAATATTTTCTACACATAGGGTGATACAACGACTCTTATTCTCCTCCATACTAACCACTATTGATATGTGGCTTAACACTCTATTGGTCCATGATCTCTGTTTAAAGAGCATGGAGGATCCTGGTTGATGATTGATTTTGAGAACTCTCTTATGTAAAAAAATTATTTTGCATTAATAAAAATTCCTCAGGTGGCCATGTTGGATGGGGACATGGAAAGTTTCCTTCTTAGAGGGTTTTAGCCATGTAAAAATACTTGCATTTTCATATTTGATCTAGTTGTGTGATTTGTTAGTGAAGGTGTTTGTCCTATAAGGAATACCTTATTTACCTGAACATATCATGTTGTTTATGAGTATATGCCCCAAGTGTCACTGTTAATTTTAACGTCATATTTAAAGGGAACTAAAGGTATTTTTGAAAATTGTAGTTTCCTTGATCTTAGCAAAGAAATGCAGGAAAGTAATTTATCAAACCAAGATAATTTTCCTAATAATGATTTGATTAGAATATGAATGGATGATCAGTATAACAACCACAAATTTTGTAGAAGGGACCTCTACATAGAAAAATTATTTGGACAAGGGAGTAAAATATTACAGAGATTTACTTACTTCACATACATGGATGTATCTACATTTCTAGGTCAAATATTAAATTAATTTGATATCTGATTCTCATTTTCCTACTGGCCTAATATATGGATGCCCCATTTCCAAAAATGAAGAAATAAAACATTAGATCCAAGAGAACATCTATGAGGGCCACATTCAACTAAGCTCCTCAACTTATGGGAGCCCAAATGTGTTTGTTTAGAAAAGGATGGGATAGAGTGACTCTATCTTGACTTCAATTGTTATGAAAAAAATAATGGCTAAGAACCACTATACGATCCCCTAAGTTAACATAATTTTTGTTCCGCTCAAGGGTGCCACATTTTATGCTAATATTGATTTGAAGCTAGGGTACCACTATGAATTCATTTTAGTAATTTTTTTCCTATTTGACAATATTCCAAGGAAACCGCATCAACAGAGGGAAAAGGTGATGGCCACAACAAAAATGAGCCAAGAAATAGAGGGCATGAAACATGTCGACCAGAGGGTGAAGGAAGCTAGGGTTATAGCTTCTAATCTCTCCGCTCCCTTAATGCACGATAACTGGTAGTGTTACAAATAGAAACCTGAAAATCATAATAAAAACAACAACAAAAATAACAACTCAAAAATATGAGAAACACACACACACACACACACATATATATATGTGTGTGTGTGTGTGCGTGTGTGTGTGTGTGTGTAAATAAGTCATCTGGGGTCATTTCAGGTGGTTTGGAAAAATGTTTGTTATCTCTCCCACCAAAGTTCAATTATTTGTGAGTGACATTAAAATGAGAAATATTAATCTAATGGCTATGAGCCTATGAATATCGTTGCTATGGTCTACTTGAGAGAGAGGATGATTTTCCTTGAATTTATATCTATCCTCATTCAAAGGTGCACTACGTGGTTAGGGTTTTGTGGTTATTGATAATCTAGGGAGACTACAACAAAGGTTTTTTCCGAAGAGGGAAGAATATTGGTGTTTTCCCTAAGATCATGTTGGAAGGTGAATTGAAGGTAAGGTCAACTTATTATCTGTTGGCTGACTAAGATAGAGACTAGCCATCAATGGCCAAGGGAAGAGAGACAATGGATGTTATTTTTTATTATGGGTATGATTCTGTTGATTTTCACTCAATCTAGTTAGAGACGCCACATCATGTGTGTTTTCACCAAATTGATTCTAATAGGTTGCTCATCAATCAAATTAATGTAACTCTTTCAAACCACTTTTGGTTGAAGATTAGCCTCTTCAGTTTGAGAGGGCTCTCTCAAGGTAATTTATGATTTTTCAATGGAAATTATAGTAGATGGTTAACTCTATAACTATAACTTGATTGTGATTGATTGCAGGTTGAAAATGTGAGAATTTGCTACCATTTGGATATGGGGTCAAGATCAGTAAACTCAATGAGAATATTTCTTCTTATGGAAACTGAGGCAAATGGAGGTTTCAATGAAAGGGTAGTACACACAAACAACACAAGAAGAAAATAGTAGTTTAACCTCTAAAGGAAGTCAGAGCATGTTACCATGAGTTCTGAGTAATTGGACATAAAACGGACTATAGATATTAAACATGAAAGATATAGAACATAAAACAAATTGAGCACCTCCTTCGAATCTCAGGTAAAGAAGAAAATATCACTATATATTACTGAAACTGAAAACTATTACAGAGTAGCAGTTTAGTACAATATTCTCCAACCCTTTGATATTCTATATTATGTATATAAATAGACTTCTTCTACATTACATAGGATTCTGGATCATTGAAATTTTACTCTGACAGCTAATCATAACTAACACATCTATTTCTGGAACATAAAAAAACACATATCCCTTTAATAGTTATTCTCCTAATAATACTCTAGTTATATTTATTACAACTACTAACTAAAGGAGTGCATAATTACATCAAAATTAGTTAGGTGCTTGAATGGCACTATCCACCATCAAATAATAAATTCCCTCAATAAACTACAAAACATTCATCCTATATTTAAGGAAATGATGACATGACACTTGTTGACTATCCTTTGTCGAGTTGGTGAAGAAGACAACTTTTTCGAAGGCCAAATATCTGTTAGAATATTCCACTGATACCCTTTAATACCTCCACGTGGTTGGTTGAGCTTCAAAACACTTTCAAGCCTTCAAAAACCTTTTAAAAACACCTCGCTACAAAACAGAGCATCTTAGGCAGTTTTGTAGCGTAGTTTAGTAGCGAGGTTGTTTTTGTCCTTTATCCTTTCCTTCGGCTACCTCTATTGGCCAAATAATGTTTTTTAGGTAAAAATGGGTAAATAACATCAACCTCCCTCCTTGGACCTTCAAAAAAAAAATTATAGGAAAAAAAGCATCTTCAGAAATTTTGTAGCGTTTTTAGGCCTTCAAGCATGGAGCTCGCTACGAAACTACCTAACATGGCAGAAATTGCAGATTTTGTAATTTTCTTCAAAATTTTATCTTCTGAGCCAAAATTTATGTCCCTTGCAAGCTATAAACCTTAACAAAAATTTCTCATCTCATCTCTTCAGTCTTTGGGAGTTTCAGCTTCATTAACTATAGGTTGACCTTCAGGTTCTTCAATTATTTTCATTTTTAGTCCCCTCTTCTCCAGCTCATCTTGAATCAAATCCACCTGTTGGTCTTCCAATTTATTTTTCAATGATATGTTGTCAGCTTTCAAGTGCAGGTTCATCCTCCTGGTATGTTTGGCTATAAGTCTTAGAGGTTGGGTCCTTTTCAAAAATCGTTTGGCATTACTCATAGATTCTGAAACATTTCAGAGTTGACTATCCCATTTTTTCATCATCTGGTCAAACTCATCCTTTTCAGACTTGTGATTCTCTTCTTCCAACTTCAACTCAAGTATTTATTCTCTTGCTTCCCTCAGTTGTTCCTTGAGTAGTTATGTCTTTGATTTTTCAATCATCTTCTCTTTTCCCTTTCTAGCTGTTGTATCTTCATTGAATTTATTTTCCATTTTTCTCTCCATGGCCTTCTTTTCAAACTTGGTCATTGGCTTCCTTGGCTGAAATATGAAGCCAGCATCCTCTCCTGCAAAATCCAATTCCTTGACAGACTTACATTTCTTCAGTTTCCTTCTATCACCTTCAATGTCTTCTGCTTGCACTATTGGGTACTCCTCAATATATATTGCATGTAGGATACCTTCCAAATTTCCTTTGGCCAATGTCTAACTCATTTTTATCCTCTTACTGATTCGTTTTCTCATCTTCTGTTTCTATTTTGCAGGTGACGGCTGAGGGATATCAGTTTCTTGCAGAGGTTCTTCTTCAATGTCCATTGGTTCTACAAGAGACTATCTTCTCTCTTCTTAAACCTCTTCTATTGCAGCTGGGGATGTAGTAGTTTTAGGTTTTGAAACTTTTTTAGGAGTCACTACATTTATTTCATACCCACTCATAAACAAATAGTAGGTCCAATCTTTGTTTAATCTTTTCAACTCTTCCAACACTAACAATTTTATCAGACCATGGTGAAATATTGATGTCTCATTACCTACTGACTTGACCTAAACTCTATCTGACATTTTCCCCAAACTCCTGTATAAAAGAAAGGTAGGTCAAGTGGTTTCTTACCAAAAAAATGCAGGAGGAGTCTAATATGATAGGAATAGACCATGTGGAATCTCCCTTCGTAGGTGAAGTATTTTTGGATCACCAGAAGCAAATTTTCATAATTCTCCTTCATATAACCTCTGGGGATGCCATTTTTCATGTCAGCTTCTTTGTGCTCTTTCTTGAGAAATTCTTCATATCCTTGCATTTTGAACTTTGTGCCTTTAAACCATTCTTCACTAGTTCTAGGAATTTATGTAGCTTGTGATATGATCTTTGGTGACACTTTGAGATTCAAAATCCCAACCTTCGATGTTGTCCCTATAAATTTTTTGGCAAATTCTTTGGATACTTGTAGATGGAAAACCTACAAATTTTGGCAGAACTGTAGGCAGCCCACCTTCCTAAAAGCCTCCATACTAGTGGGATCTTCATTCAGAAGCTTCAAATCCATAGGCTTGAACCTTACACAGTAACCACCCTTGTTTGTTTTCTTTTTCAATGCCATGAATGATTTATACACCTTCGTTGCCTCGCTTGCTGATGACACCTTCATATTAATCGAAGTTGAACAGTAACCTACTTGGTGTGGTGAATCAACTCTCGAATATCGACAGTGGGAGACTTCACATGCAAGTATTAATAACTGAATGAAAAAGAGCAGCTTGGGGAAAATTTTTAAAGATAATTTTACAACTCGAAGTTTAATGATGATACATGTGGCAATAAAAGAACATAATAATAGTAGATACAATTATGCATGCTTGGGAATCATTATAATGAACTCAAATGACCTTTGCCTTTAATTTTCTTATCAAAATTTGACACCTCACACCAAATCTGACATTTTTTGCAGAAAAAACCAGTTTCGTAGCAAAATCTGTTTAACTGCTGACATATTCGCTATGGAACTGTTAAGCAGTTTCGTAGCGAAATCTGTTGATTTTCCTTGTAATTCGCTAAGAAACTATGAAAAACTGACAGGTGGAATGATTTGTGATTAAAAGGCATAGGGATGAAAACTATATGATATGAGGTTGATTTGATTGAAATGCCATGATTAGAGGTGGGTTTTAAACTTAAGGTAGAAATTATCAAATGAATTTTTTTTCAGAAACTTCATGAAAATAACTTATGAGACCACATCAACCTATTTGAATGACATGTATGACCCTATCAATGAAAGTGTTAAAAATAATGAGTGATAACAAGATGGATGAGGTGGTAGTGTGGAGTAAAACTATCCCAATGGATATGGGAAATATCCCACTTCTATAGCCTGAAGAGATGGATGTGTCTAAAGGAAACATTGACACTTCTTTTGGGTCTCTTAATGAACCAGGTCAGATCCTTCCTTTGGTTTTAGGGTCACAAAACCTACTGGGGGAGGAGCGACAATACAAACATAAGTTGGTGAATAGAATTCTCAGACCCTGGGTCATTTTCATTATGCCTCTAATGGATGCAATCCACCACAAACAAAGTTATTTTGGGAAATTTTTTATTTTTTCGCATGAAGAGGGCTTTCTTTTAGGATTTTTATTGAAGGGTTCAATATTGGTTTAGAGAAAGGATCAAATAATGACTTGTTTTAAAACCCATCCTAAGGGTCTAGTGAGGAACTTGTTAGGAGATTCATCAATAGTGCACTTTTATCAAAAGGGGAAAATAGTAAAAATAGGGGTCTTGGTAAAGGAAATAATAAATTAGAAAAAACCCTATGGGAATATGAGGCTTTAATAGGTCAAGTACAATGACCTGGAAAGAAGAGAAATATAGGAAAGTGTTCTAAGATAAAGAATCATGACTAGAACCACGTGTTGTGGGGAGGATGTACAACTAGGGGGCATAATGGAGATGATTGGAAATTGGAGGAGAACTTACCCTTCCTAAAGAGTGATCGTCCTCTAAATTTTTGAAAGTTAAAACGAGTCTTATGAAAACAAAAGTTTAAAGGTATATTCAAGGTAATGAGTTAGTTTTACATGTGCAATTTAAACATGAAACATATAATCATTTAACTCATAAAGGCATTCAAGAAGAGAGACAACACAAAATTTGATGACAGAGTTCACCCCACCTGGGAAACATCTTCGGATCTGCTAGCATAGCTAGACCACTCAATATATTTCAATGATGAAAAGTACATAAAATTTTCTAACAATATAAGTGGCTAGTTTCCCCTTCACGGAAACATTCTCTTGTAAAGAAATATCACTCTAAAAATCATGAAAACCTACATTCAGTGATGAAACAATCAACAAGAAAAGGGCTCTCACATCAAGACCATGTACTCCATCTGAAAATGAGTATACAAGTACAAAAATTCCACATTGAAGTACAAAAGAGAACTTTTGTTAACAATAAATAGTGATAAAATACAAACTTGAGTTGAAAACTTTAAGTCATAGCACTGTAGTAAACATCTGAAGGGTAGAAAACCCCTACAAGGTCCTCTCAATGCTTAAAATCCTTCAATAACTGCTCCAAAATACTAATTGATCAAGACACCCATGGACTCAAACCTACAAAAAGTATCTTCATATGTGCTACAATAAGTAAACAAAGGTCTCCATTGGATTCAGAATGTCCAAAAACCCCTCTCTAGAATCTTCTTGAGCTCCAAAAGGCCAAAAAATCCTCATTTTATGGCTCTCTAACCATTCTACTATTTTTTTTCCTAAAAAATGGATAAACCTACTAATCGAGTGACAATAACACCCTGATTTCCGCTTGGGAGGTGACAATTTCGACCACCAAAATTGCAAAATATCATACCATTAAAATACCGAATAACCCTTAGCGCAATACTAGGGCCACATGGGCACCATTGGTCTGAGGCTTGGGCCTGTTAACCACCTATAAAATTTGTTATATCAAAAGGTGGCTAAATCATTTTTGGAACCTTCAAGAAACAAGTTTCATTGAAATTTTTTTATCTCTTGAAGTCTTGTGAAGACATCCTATCCTCTGCTTAAATCTTCACTACTGTTTCCCTTTCAAAAGTCTGAATTCTGTTGTTTTCCGTGAAGACAAGACTGCTGCAAAATCGATTTTTCCCCTCCCTCCACCTACAAGCTAACCTTTATTTTTACCCTTTAATCCACTATGTAATTCCTCTATTTTCCATTTATTCCCCTTTCCCCTTCATAAAAATCCTTTTACAAAGTTTAAAATTCATTTTTAAACTTTGCCGAAACCCCCAAATCCACCAAAAAATTTGAATTTTTTCATAAAAATACACATTTCTTGACTATGGTCTTAAGCCCCTTTGGGCTAAGTCCTAAACCACTTCCCCACATGTGCCCTGGAACTAGAACAAAGCGCTAAACCCTGTCGGTGCTTATCGCATCAGAACACATCAGTGGAGCGCAAGTCTGTTTGTTTGTGTTGACAAAAGTTCTGATGCCGATTGGCACCCTTCCGCATCAGCCCCGATCCTATTGTTTCGCTTGCATAATCTTGGGCCTGCAATCGGGCTCTTAAATTTATAAATAACCCATCTCGATACATTTTTCCTTTGTTAAGTCAAAATCCCACTTTTCCTAAGTTTTGGTCTAAACCCGCCGGTTCATGTATTAAATGATAAGGATTGTTGATCTTTTCCCAATCAACGATCCGCAGAATCTCGCATCAAAAATTTTCAATGGGTAGATTGAAAATCCCATCTCCTTGTCCCGATTCTGATTGGCCCTTGTACATAAGCCCTGGGCCTTTGTATCCATATATCCTCAGGCCCTGCAGACGGGCGCCAAGCCACATATATATATAACCCGCCCAAGCCACCAAAACCTTTGTTTTTCATTAATTTTTTGGTTTTATGTATTATAACATGATCTCGCTCGTTCATTGGATGGAGCCCTTCTCCGTCGTTGATCTAAGGCCGATCAACGGACCGCCCAAAATCGCATCAACAATTTTCAATGGGCGTGTTTAATTATTTTGTTTACCGCTTCCGATCGGCGATCTCCCGATCAGCTATCAGCCATTGATCTCCCTCCTCCTGGCCCAGATCCAACGGTCCACATCACTTCTTCCTCCAGCCCTTTCTTCTGCCTTCCGACCTCCCGATTCATTCCCCGTCGTCGATTTGATCCGCAGATCGATGGTCTACAACCAATCGCATCGGCGCCATTCAAAGTTCTTCTCACGCCGATGGCATGCCTCCGATTACATCTGGATCGTCCACGTGTCCAGATCGGATGGTCCAGATTACATCTCCCAACTTTGGTTAAATTTCATAACCCACTATATAAATTTTCAAAGACCAACTCCAGTCGTTGATCTCTATAGATCAACGATTCATATTTGACATTTCTCCGCCTTGTGTATTATTTCGTTTAAAACCTAGTTTTAATCTCAGCCGTCCATTTCCTTCATCCAATGGCTCACATCAAATCTACCCTGCCACTCATCTGCCCGTGCATCTTATCAATATCGCGCTCGTTCCACGTCATTAGATCTGAGACCTCAGATCCAACGGTTGACGCGCGTTTTCACGTAACTTCAAGCGTGAGCAGTAATTTCCCAAAGGTTGCGCGATATAAGTGGTTTTCAAATTCCATGTGTCAAGCAAGGACGCATATCGCATTCCAAAGGGAAATACAGCCTACCCACCTTTCTATCACGCGAAAATAGTTGTTTTGCAACCTAAAACCGCTTTCCCTCTTTTCATTTATGTTTTATCGCGCGCCCCCTCAGTTGTTGATCTTATGGGCCGATCTCATCCGACGACCCACGATCATCCCAAATCCCAACTTCACTTTTAACCATATTTTCCTCTGAATTAATTTTTTTAACCTTATTCCTTTGTGTTTTCGCCATTTCTCTATTATACACCCCGGATCACTCCTGACCGTCGATCTCTGCAGATAGATGGACCTAACTTATTGCTTCCCACCACTCTCCTTTCGAATATTATACGCAGATCTCCACCATTGGATGATGCCATCCAATGGCCACACTCCTCCCCCCAACCTCTGAAGCAGTTTTTACCCAATAACGCAGGATTTTCTAATTTTTGTGCGTATTTTGCAAGATCAAATGGGTTTCAAAAATGTTGAAAGAACAACTAAATCCAAGGGTGATGATCCTCCAGGTTTTGGTTATTAAGGAGTATCCATTCACAAGGTTCCATACCACGTTTCATCGGTGTGTCATGGACATCGATGCCATATGAACCCTATCATACCTGCACATCAACAAGACACATAGAATTGAAAGAAACAAAGAGTATCAGTGTTGAAGATTAAAGATTAGTTCTATAGTTTAATGGATTATGACTAAGATCGATTATCAAAATCCTAATCCATTAAATTAAATACAGTTGAAGACAAATCATAAATTTTTATCAGACAGAAAGGCCTCCACCACCATATCAGAGGCTAATTTATTCCTCTCAGCTACCTAATGCCACCTGTAGCCTCAAAGCATTCAACAGAGGCCGAGTTATGATCAGGAAAGAAGATATTTTCCTCAACGCAGCCGAATAGTCATTCCAAACTAGACAGAGTTATTACAAAGCTAACACAGAGCCTGAAAGTCAAAAAAATATCCTAAGTAGCTCAAAAAACTTAATGTAAAACAATTAATACAGAGAAATATCTGAAATTTTCTCCCTTGAGTTCCTCAAAGGCCGAGAAGCATTAATTTGTATTTATTGAACTTGGGAGATCTTTTATCCCTCCCACCTCCTCTTTTCTTCTATAAATACTTCTGTAGAAGATGAGAAAATGTTGGTTGCAGAACTTTGAAATATACTTGAGCTTTGAGACTTCTACTTGTAAATAGTGTTCACGGGATCTTGAAGCTCTGCTTGTGATTAGATAAGTTAGTCTGAGAAGTGAAGATGATTGCTAACCTGAAACACTGGACTTAAAGCTGTAACTGGTTTGAAGCATCAATACAAGTTGATTTATGGGATCCTAGTCTATGTCTACGGTGATGTTTTTCTTATTGTGAATTGTTATTTTATTTCTGTTTCCACTTTGTTCATATTCTCCGATAAAGAACAACAAGCATAGATTTAGGATTTACTGTATATCAGTACCCTTCTCTGACTGATAAGCTTTATCTGAATGTTTTCTTCTGAATTGTGTTATTTGGGAATGATTTAATTCAGTTCAAGAAGTAGGAATGTTGGCGTTCCCTCGTCCTCCTGTCTTAGCTAATTGTTATTCTTGAAATTTATTTTCATTTTATGTTAATTAGAGATGAACTAAGGAATATATGGTGAGCCCTGGTCCTAGTTTTATCCCCAAAGACTATCTGAAAGTTTCCCTTGGAATGTGTTGAAAGCTGGCTAGGTTCAAAGTACTTACCAGATCATAGACCATTATTTATTATCATTTGTGTTTCCCTTTGTGTTTTAAATGTTTTTCTATTGAAAGTATATCAAAGGCTGGCTAGTTTCGAAGTACTTACCAGATCCTGGATTGCTTTTATGTTATTCCTAAGTGTTTGTCAAAGGCTGGCTAGTTTCAAAGTACTTACAAAATCCTGGGTTGCTCTTTGTTCTTCGTTTGTTTAATTCCCCTCCTTTTTGTATCATTTCATTCCATAAATAAAACTTTAAAGAGATCCTTAGACATAGATGACTTGCCCCATGGACCACTATTGCCTCTTGCTATTTCAATTAAACCCTATTATGACTCCATAGCCCAATGAACTAAAACCTGCAATTGTCCGTCTATTTGGCCAAAGCTTGTTCTATTTGCTTGCAACTTCTCACCTTTGGAACTCTTTCCATTTAGGACTTTCCACTCAAATAATAATCATGCTTAACCATCCAAAACAAAACAAAACCCTTGGCCTTCATAACTAGCCTAATATCATTACCCAAAACATCAAAGACAAATCCATCTTTGCACTTATTGGAGAGATCCCTCTCCGGATTCAGGAGGGCTAGATCCTAGAATCCCAAAGTGGTTGAAATGATGTTTCTCCCTACTGTCGAACTTTTCCAATCTTGCTGATTACAGGGAGCTAACATTTATGGCGACTCCGCTGGGGACAAAACCAAAATCTCTGGTTCCCTTCAAATTTCACACAAACCTTGTGAGTAAAAGCATCCTTTTCAAGCACTACCAAACCAACGGTAATCATGATGAAACTTGTTTGAATCAGTGACAAACTAGGTGAACCCTAGGATTCTCATAAGACTTTATCTAACCTTGAAAAATCAGTTGGCTTAGCCATAAGAGTAGACTGTCTTTGTCTCATAACCGTAGCTAAGTTTTGAAACAGATTTGGGACACTCTTAGAAACCACACAACTGAAAATAACTCAGAAAACTAAAAAATATTTTAGATTGGAATTAAATAAACATGGTGGTGGACCATAAAAACTTTTACCTCCAAAAGAGCTAAAAATTTCCACTTGGTGACTCCACAATCCTCAACAGACCTTAAGACTCCACTGGGAAGAACCCTTGTCATTATAATATCATTCAAACTGAGTTAGAGGACTGTAGGATTTAAATTTATGAAAAACAAATTAGTTAACCTCTTAAAGATTGTCATATCTGGTTGAAATTTTCTTGTTTATTTAGGTCCGCAAAACACAGCATAGTGGCTCCTAGAAAGATTCATACTAGAGCCTATACTAACCCAGATCCACCTGAGATATTTGATAACCCAGAAAGTATACTTAGGGAGTCTCCTAGGATTAGATTATCAATTTTTTTCATATCACCCTTGAGAGCTAATTCAGTTCCTGAAAATCTTTCAGCTCTACAACAATCACAAGTTGACTTAGTAAATCCATTTAGAACTAGGTCATTTGATGATATAATTCAGCTAGATTCTGAGTCTTCACTTTCATCTCCTAAAACAAGTGAACATCCTGGTAATAGAGAAACAACACCACCTGATCTACATTTCCTTTCCAATTTAGGTGTTTCTCATCCAAGATCAGCTCAGCAATCTATTCCTGGTCCATCCACATCTCTTCATCCTACATCCACTGTTCAAACCACTCCACTTCAGCCCACCTTACCTTTTGTTAATCCACCTCTTGTAAATCCACCTCCACCACATATCATGGCAACATGGTATGCTCCCTTAGTCCTTCCTGTACCATTATTCAATCTTCCACAAGACTATCAGTCCAAAATTCCATTATATGATGCTAGTAATGCTACTACTGCATCTCAACATGTGGATAAGATGAATGACTACTTTGACAGAAATGAAATTTATGATGATTCTGTCAAGCTTAGGCTATTTGCTCAGAGGTTGGGGGGAGAAGTAATAAAATGGTTTAAAGGCTTAACCCCCCATAGTATCAATGATCTCCAAGCCTTCCATCAGACATTCTTAAGCAAATGGGAAGTGAAGAAGAATCCTCTCCAAATCCTTTCTGATTACAAGAACCTCCATATAAACACTGGGGAAAGTGTACAAGCTTATTGTACCAGATTTAACAGTGTATATAATGCACTTTCCCCAGATCTAAAGCCTCCACAAGTCTCAGCTCTAAACAAGTTTCCTGAAGGGTTTGACCCTGAAATGGCCTATCATCTCTGAGAGAGAGATCCTGCAACTCTTGAAGATATGCAAAAAGGAGCTCTTGTTGTGGAAGTTAACTTAATGGAGAAGAGAGCAAGAATGAAAAATGAGAAGAGAGTGTCCTTCAGAGAGGAATCTACCCCTTCTACTTCCAGCTCAAAGATGGAAAAAATGATGGAGGAGATGATGAAGAAAATGAGCATCCTTGAGAGAGCACAAGCAAGTCAAAATCAAACTGCTCCTCAAAACAGAAACCAGAACCAAAATCAGAATTTTAGAAGGAACCAAACTCCAAAAAGACCTAGGGAAGATTATCAACAGATCACTCCTCCCTTTCATCAAAATTATGTGAGTGAGGTTGAGGAAACAGATGAACCAATAGAGGAAGATGATATCAACATGCTGGGAGTAGATAATGATGACTTTGAGATTCATTATGATAGAAAACAAGGTCTTTACACACCCTATGATGACAAGAGAGATGATGATAAAAGTTATTATCAGGACATGGAAAATGTCATCATAGAGTCTCAAAGAGAATATGACCTTAGAATCAAAACCAGTCAACAAAATCCCAACACTAAAACCTCTAACAAATCTTCACAAAACAGCGCTGCAACCAAGCCTAAATTTGTCAAACAAAAGGACAAAACAATGGTTGTAAATTCTAATAAAGGTAGAGAGAAAGGCACTCAAAACGCTACAAAACAGAGTGCAGACCTTAGCAGTACTAACACTTCAGCTAGTACTCCTATTAAAACCATTTTTTCAAATGTAAATAGAACAAATCAGCAAGCAGATGTTGCTGATAGAGTGGTAGCTAATAAGGCTGAGACAAGTACCTCAAAGAGTCAAATTCCTTTCAGCCTGGAGCAGGAAATTTCCAAAATTAAAATCTATGTTCCCTTGATTGAGTTAGCTGCCCATAACATATATATGACCAAAATTTTGAAGGCTTTAAACATTAAAGAGAATAATGACACAGTCAATCTTAATGATGACTAGCTAGAGCTTATTTTTGGTCCAAAGATTGAAGGTAAGTATCAAGAGGGACATGTTCCTCCCTTTTATGTGAGTTTAAACGTTCATGAAAAAAATTTTCACAACGCTATGCATGATTCCGGGGCTTCTCATAATTTAATGCCTAAAGCTGTGATGGAGAGCCTGGGTCTAGAAATCACTAGACCGTATAAATACCTTTACTCCTTTGACTCAAGCAGAGTAAAATTTTTAGGACTAGTAAAAGACCTCTATGTTAACTTAGCCCAGATTCCAGCCAAATGTTTAATAATGTACATTGTTGTGGCTGATGTTCCCTCAAAGTATGGAATGTTATTATCAAGATCTTGGGGGGCTAAGTTATAAGGGACTATGCAGATGGACATGACCTATGCGACTATCCCTATTTTCAATCAGACTAGAAGACTTTACAGGGAGTCCCATATGCAATACACAGTTACAAGTCAAGATCTACCACAAAATTCTCCTCTGTATTCTGCAAATATAGGCCTCAATTATTTTATCTTGTTTAACGATGAAACTTTGGGTGAACAACTCACTTTAACAGAATTGATGGCCGATAGAGAGGGAGAAGAACACAACACAAAAGTGTCAAAGCAGTTTGTTGAACCTTTAAACTTTAGCAAACCAAACACAGGTCTTGAGCTTCAAGTCATGTGTCCTGCACTATTAAACCTTGATAGTCAAGAAAGCAACCCTCAACACAGCGAAAAACCTGAGGAGTTGAAACGAATAAAACTAAGTGTTGATTTTCCACAACAACCCGAAAGCACATTAGTTGGAGAGGACAGTAACCAAGATGAAACCGAATCTAGTCCTCTATGGAGTATGAATTTCGACGGTTCATGCACTAGAACTAATGCTGGTGTAGGTGTCTGGATTTGCAACACTGAGAACAACCACACAGAAAGCATTTCCTATAGATTAAAATTTTAGTGTTCAAATAACATAGTGGAATATGAATCCCTGATTTTAGGCTTCCATTTGTTGAAAAATTTAGGAGCCAAAATAATTAAAGCATATGGGGATTCTGAATTAATCATTAGGCAAGTCAACGGGGAATACAACGCAAATCACCCAAGAATTAGGGCCTACCGAAATGATGTCGTGGACCTTTTAAATTTTTTTGAGGAGTACCAGATAATTTTTTTCCCAAGAAAAAGAAATATCGTGGCCCATAGCTTAGCCTTTGTAGCCAGAACATGTTTAACGCCATATGAAACCAAAGACTGCACAACTCAGATAAAATTCAAACCAGTCGTTCCTGATAACGAAAAATACTGGCAGGCGTTTGACGAAGACAAACAAATAGAATACTTCATGCAATTCAGAAATGAATTCAAACTAAACAGTTCGGATTCAAATTATGATACAGACTGCAGTGAAGAAAATTTTCTTGGTGAAGAAGAACCATCTCCTGAACCTGCTGATATTAATCTTTTATCTGGAAAACTTGAAAACAAAACAGAATTGACTGCATATTCAGGAACAGAGGAGTTAGAAACCCTGCAGTCCAAAGATCAGAGTTTTCCAAAGGGTCTGGCCCCTTTAGAAGAGTTGTTCGACTTTAACGATGTGGCCAAGAAGCCAAAACTGGAACCTGTAGAGATTGAAGTGGAAGAGTGCAATATAGGTAGTGAACTTAAACCAATGATGATTAAACTGTCTAAGACCTTACTAGCTCACATTAAACTCAAATACATAGAGTTGTTTAAGGAGTTTTCTGATGTTTTTGCGTGGAGTTACGAAGATCTTAAATCCTATGAAACCAAAATAATACAGCACAAAATCCCTCTCAAGGAAAACCAAAAACCATTCAAGCAGAAGCTGCGCAGAATAAACCCTGTTCAGCTGCCTTTGGTTGAGAAAGAAATAAATAAAATGTATGAAGCTGGCATTATTGTCCCTATTAGATATTCTGAGTGGGTGTCCAATATGGTGTCAATTAGGAAGAAAATTGGAGAGATCGGGCTTTGTATAGACTTTAGAGACTTAAACAAGGCTTCATTGAAAGACAACTACCCTTTACCTAAGATGGATCATATTCTACAGAGGGTGGTGGGGTCTAGAAGAATTTCTTTGCTTGATGGCTACTCAGGGTATAATCAGATCTTAGTTCACCCTGATGATCAATTAAAGACAACCTTTACTACACCATGGGGCACTTTCATGTATGTGAAAATGCCCTTTGGCCTAATGAATGTTGGTGCAACTTTCCAAAGAGCCATGGACATAGCATTCTCCGAAGAACTGGGCTACTTAATCATTATATACCTTGATGATGTCACTGTTTTTTCAAAGACAGATGAAGAGCACTTAGAACATTTAAGAACAGTCTTTGAGAGATGCAGAAAATTTGGTATATCTTTGAACCCCAAGAAAACACTATTCGGTCTCCAGGAAGGTAAACTTCTTGGGCACATTATTTTAGAAGAGGGTATTAAGATAGATCCAAAGATGATTGAGGCCATATTGAAAATCTCTCATCCTCGAAACCTCAAGGAGTTGCAATCTTTCATCGGAAAGATTAACTTTTTGAGAAGGTTCATCCCCAACTTGGTTGAGCTCCTTAGGAATATCACAAACATGCTGAAGAAGGAGCAAGGGGTAAAATGGACCTTGGAAGCAAAGAAGTCCTTTGAGCTAGTGAAACAAGCGTTAACCAAAACACCAGTTCTAATAAGTCCTGATTTTTCAAAATATTTTTATATTTTTTCATTTCCATAAGAATATACAATGGTTGTTGTCCTTTTACAGAAAAATCCACAAGGACAAGAGCAGCCTATTGCATTCTTCAGTAAGGCTTTGAGGGATGCCCCTCTGAAGTATAACATTATGGAGAAGCAAGCTTTTTCTTTGGTTAAAGCTTTGAAAGACTTCAGAGTATACATCTTGCAGTCACACATCATTTCCTTTGTCCCAAATTCATTTGTCAAAGATATTCTAACACAGGACCCAGATGGTAAGAGAGGTAAGTGGATTGATGTTATTATTGAATATGATTTAGAGATAAAACCCACTAAACTCATCAAAGGCCAAGGTCTAGCAAGATTAATGGCTGAATCCAATTTTGAAGTTCTTGATATTAATATGATTAATGCTTTAGATGAACAAGAGGAAATCTCAACTCCCATTGTTGAAGACCATTTTATGAATTCCTCTTGGTATGCTGATATTCTTTGTGTTCTACTTAATTTGAATACACATCCTAGTTTGACAAAAAAAAAGGCAAGTTTTTTGAAATTGAAAGTTGTAAACTATTGCATTATAGATAGATGCCTTTATTGGAAAAATGCAAGTGGTGTATTGCTTAAATTTTTGCCTGAGTATGATGCAGAGAAGGTTAAGCATGAGTTCCATGAAGGAGAGTGTGGAGATCATTTATACTGGATGACAATAGCCAACAAAATCTTGAGGGCTGGTTACTATTGGCCTACTCTTTTTCTTGATGTACACAAGATGATAATTCCTGTCATAAATGTCAACTTTTTGAAGGTAAAAGAAAACTGCTACCCCTGCCTCTGCATCCAATCACTGTTGAAGCCCCTTTTCAACAGTGGGGACTTGACTTCATAGGTGAAATCCATCCATCATCTTCAGCTCAGCATAGATGGATTCTCATTGCCACAGACTACTTCACTAAATGGATAGAAGCCATCCCTTGTAGGCAAACTAATGATTCTGTTATCATAAATTTCATGGAGAATAATATTCTCTCTAGATTTGGCTGTCCTACCAAGATCATCATTGATAATGCAGTAGCATTTGGATCAAAGAAGATGGTTGATTTCTGTCACAAGTATCAAATAACATTGGGGCATTCCACGGCCTATTACCCTCAAGGTAATGGACTTGCAGAATCCTCAAACAAGAATTTAGTGAACATAATCAAGAAGTTTTTGGAGGACAACAAAAATTCTTGGCACACAAAGCTTGTGCATGCACTTTGGGCTGACAGATTGAATTTGAAGAAATCTATTGGCATGTCACCCTACCAGCTTATGTATGGCACTGATGCAATATTTCCAACCAGCCTTGGTGTGCCAGTTATGAAGTTAATTCAAGAGGTTCAGTCTGAAGATAATGACATGATCCGAAGGATAAATCAGACCATTCACCTTCAGCAAACCAGAGAGGAGGTTTATAACAAAGCATTGCAGAAGCAGGACAGCATTAAAAAGCTTTTCGACAGAAGAACAGAAGCCAACAATTTTCATGTTGGGGGCAAAGTTTTAAAGTGGGACTCAAGGAGGGAAGACAAGGGCAAGCATGGAAAATTTGACAACCTGTGGCTTGGCCCTTACCTCATTCATTCAACTGCTAGTAATAATGCCTTTTTCTTACAAGAGTTCAATGGAGCAGAGTTGTTTGGGGGTCCTGTCAATGGCAAGATGCTTAAGCATTACTTCTCTTGATCCATGTCATTTTCTGAAAAGCCTTTTTATCTTTTTCTCATTATAAATATTTCATCCACCATTGCATTCAAAGTTATAAAAATCAAAAATACAAAAACAATGAAAGAAATAAAAGAGGGCAAATTGCAAAAAACAATAAAGGTACATCCCCATACCAAAAAAGAGAAACAAATCTGAAAGTGTGCAAGCTTAAATTCCACTCCTGAATAATACACTTCTAGTTAGTCAAACAACCTAATATTGACTAATTATTTTTCAATTTACTGTTGATAGGATAGTGAATTCGATTTGCCAAACTGTTTAATCTTGGCTTATCAGTAAGTAGATTAGGCTAGAAATTAAAGGTTCAAACATGCTCAAATTCTGAACCTATGTTTCCAAAACATGACTGACTCAAATATGCTTGAAATTCTGAGTCAAAATAGAGGAATAACTGGTTCTAATCAGCTCAAAATCTGAACCAGTGGATAAAGGAAAAAAAGCTCAAACAGAAGTAAAAACAGAACTGTAAAAAATATGATTAGATCTATAAAAAGATGACCTTTGCCTTTACTTTTCTTATCAAAATTTGACACCTCACACCAAATCTGACATTTTCTGCAGAAAAAACCAGTTTCGTAGCGAAATCTGTTTAACTGCTAACATATTCGCTATGGAACTGTTAGGTAGTTTCGTAGCGAAATCTGTTGTTTTTCCTTGTAATTCACTAAGAAACTATGAAAAAATGACAGGTGGAATGATTTGTGATTAAAAGGCATGGGGATGAAAACTATATGATATGAGGTTGATTTGATTGAAATGACATGATTAGAGGTGGGTTTTAAACTTAAGGTAGACATTATCAAATGAAATTTTTTTCAGAAATTTCATGAAAATGACTTATGAGACCACATCAACCTAGTTGAATGACATGTATGACCCTATAAATGAAAGTGTTAAAAATAATGAGTGATAACAAGGTGGATGAGGTGGTAGTGTGGAGTAAAACTAGCCCAATGGATATGGGAAATATCCCACTTCTGTAGCCTGAAGAGATGGATGTGTCTAAAGGAAACATTAACACTTCTTTTGGGTCTCTTAATGAACCAGGTCAGAGCCTTCCTTTGGTTTTAGGGTCACAAAACCTATTGGGGGAGGAGCAACAATACATACATAAGCTGGTGAATAGAATTCTCAGACCCTAGGTCATTTTCATTGTGCCTCTAATGGATGTGATCCACCACAAACAAAGTTATTTTGGGAATTTTTTTATTTTTTCATAGGAAGAGGACTTTCTTTTAGGATTTTTATTGAAGGGTTCAATATTGGTTTAGAGAAAGGATCGAATAATGACTTGTTTTAAAACCCATCCTAAGGGTCTAGTGAGGAACTTGTTAGGAGATTCATCAATAGTGCACCTTTATCAAAAGGGGAAAATAGTAAAAATAGGGGTCTTGGTAAAGGAAATAATAAATCAGCAAAAACCCTATGGGAATATGAGGCTTTAAAAGGTCAAGTACAATGACCTAGAAAGAAGAGAAATATAGGAAGGTGTTCTAAGATAAAGAATCATGACTAGAACCGCGTGTTGCAGGGAGGATGTACAACTAGGGGGAATAATGGAGATGATTGAAAATTGGAGGAGAACTTACCCTTCCTAAAGAGTGATCGTCCTCTAAATTTTTGAAAGTTAAAATGGGTCTTATGAAAACAAAAGTTTAAAGGTATCTTCAAGGTAATGAGTTAGTTTTTCATGTGCAATTTAAACATGAAACATATAACCATTTAACTCATAAAGGAAATCAAGAAGAGAGACAACACAAAATTTGACGACGGAGGTCACCCCACCTGGGAAACATCTTCAGATCTGATAGCATATCTAGACCGCTCCATATATTTCAATGATGAAAAGTACATAAAATGTTCTAACAATATAAGTGGCTAGTTTCCCCTTCAGGGAAACATTCTCCTGTAAATAAATATCACTCTAAAAATCATGAAAACCTACATTCAGTGATGAAACAATCAACAAGAAAAGGGCTCTCACATCAAGACCATGTACTCCATCTGAAAATGAGTATACAAGTACAAAAATTCAACATGGAAGTACAAAAGAGAGCTTTCGTTAACAAGAAATAGTGATAAAATACAAACTTGAGTTGAAAACTTCAAGTCATAGCACTGCAGTCAACATCTAAAGGGTAGAAAACCCCTACAAGGTCCTCTCCAGACTTAAAATCCTTCAATAACTGCTCCAAAATACTAATTGATCATGACACCCATGGACTCAACCTACAAAAAGTATCTTCATATGTGCTAAAATAAGTAAACAAAGGTCTCCATTGGATTCAGAATGTCCAAAAACCCCTCTCTAGAATCTTCTTGAGCTCCAAAAGGCCAAAAACTCCTCATTTTATGGCTCTCTAATCATTCTACTATTATTTTTCCTAAAAAATGGATAAACCTAATAATTGAGCGACAATAACACCTGATTTCCGCTCGGGAGGTGACAATTTCGACCACCAAAGGTGCAAAATATCAGACCGTTAAAATACCAAATAACCCTTAGCGCAATACTAGGGCCACATGGGCACCATTGGTCTGAGGCTTGGGCCTGTTAGCCACCTATAAAAAAATTTATATCAAAAGGTGGCTAAATCATTTTTGGAGCCTTCAAGAAACAAGTTTCATTGCAAAATTGTTATCTCTTGAAGTCTTGTGAAGACATCCTATCCTTTGCTTAAATCTTCACTACTGTTTCCCTTTCAAAAGTCTGAATTCTATTGTTTTCCGTGAAGAAGAGACTACTGCAAAATCCATTTTTCCCCTCCCTCCACCTACAAGCTAACCTTTATTTTTACCCTTTCATCCACTATGGAATTCCTCTATTTTCCATTTATTCCCCTTTCCCCTTCATAAAAATTATTTTACAAAGTTTAAAACTCATTTTAAAACTTTGCCGAAACCCCCAAATCCACCAAAAACTTTGAAAATTTTCAAAAAAATACACATTTCTTGACTATGGTCTTAAACCCCTTTGGGCTAAGTCCTAAACCACTTCCCCACATGTGCCCTGGCGCTAGAACCAAGTGCGAAACCCTATCGGCGCTTATCGCATTGGAACAAATCAATGGAGCACAAGTCTGTTTGTTTGTGTTGACAAAAGTTCCGATGCCGATTGGCACCCTTCCGCATCAACCCCGATCCTATTGTTTCACTTGCACAAACTTGGGCCCACAATCAGGCTCTTAACTTTATAAATAACCCATCTCCGATGCATTTTTCCTTTGTTAAGTCAAAAGCCCACTTTTCCTAAGTTTTGGTCTAAACACGTCGGTTCATGTATTAAATGATAAGGACTGTTGATCTTTTCCCGATCAACGATCCACAAAATCTTGCATCATAAATTTTCAATGGGTAGATTGAAAATCCCATCTCCTTGTCCCGATTCCATTTAGCCCTTGTACATAAGCCCTGGGCCTTTGTATCCATATATCCTCAGGCCCCGCAGACAGGCGCCAAGCCACATATATATATAACCCGCCCGAGCCACCAAACCTTTGTTTTTCATTAATTTTTTGGTTTTATGTATTATGACATGGTCCCGCTCATTCATTGGATGGAGCCCTTCTCTACCGTTGATCTAAGGCAGATCAACGGACCGCGCAAAATCGCATCGGCAATTTTCAATGGGCGCGTTTAATTATTTTGTTTACCGCTTCCGATCGGCGATCTCCCGATCAACTATCAGCCATTAATCTCCCTCCGCCCGGCCCAGATCCAATGGTCCACGTCACTTCTTCATCCAGCCCTTTCTTCTACCTTCCTACCTCCCGATTCATTCCCCGCCATCGATCTGATCTGCAGATCGACGGTCTACAACCAATCGCGTCGGCGCCATTCAAAGTTCTTCTCCCGTCGATGGCATGCCTCCGATTACATCTGGATCATCCATGTGCCCAGATCGGACGGTCCAGATTACATCTCCCAACTTTGGTTAAATTTCATAACCTGCTGAATAAATTTTCAAAGACCAACCCCAGCCATTGATCTCTGCAAATCAACTGTTCATATTTAACATTTCTCCGCCTTGTGTATTATTTCATTTAAAACCCAGTTTTAATCTTAGCTGTCCATTTCCTTCATCCAACAGCTCACATTTGAATCCGCCCTGCCACTCATTCGCCCGTGCATCTTATCAATATCGTGCTCATTCCGCGTCGTTAGATCTAAGACCTCAGATCCAACGGTTGATGCGCATTTTCGTGTAACTTCAAGCACGAGCGTTAATTTCCCAAAGGCTGCGCAATATAAGTGGTTTTCAAAAGCCACGTGTCGGGCGGGGACGCATATCGCATTCCAAAGGGCAATACCACCTACCCGCCTTTCTCTCACGCGAAAACAGTTGTTTTGCGACCTGAAACCACTTTCCATCTTTTCATTTATGTTTTAGCGCGCGCCCCCTTAGCCATTGATCTTATGGGCCGTTCTCATCTTACGGCTTACGATCATCCCAAACCCCAACTTCACTTTTAACTATATTTTCCTCTGAATTAAGGTTTTTAACCTTATTCCTTTGTATTTTCGCCATTTCTCTATTATACACCCCGGATCACTCCTGACTGTCGATCTCTGCAGATCGATGGACCTAACTTATTGCTTCCCACCGCTCTCCTTTCGACTATTATACGCTGATAACCACCATTGGATGGTGCCATCCAACGGTCACGCTCCTCTCCACAACCTCTGAAGAATTTTTTACCCAATAACGCAAGATTTTCTAATTTTTGTGTGTATTTTGCAGGATCAAATGGGTTTCGAAAATGTTGAAAGAAAAACTAAAGCCAAGGGTGACAATCCTCCAAGTTTTGGTTGTTAAGGAGTATCCATTCACAGGATTCCATACCACGTTTCGTTAGTGTGTCATGGACACCGATGCCATATAAACCCTATCATACCTGCACATCAACAAGACACAGAGAAATGAAATAAACAAAGAGTATCAGTGTTGAAGATTAAATATTAGTTCTATAGTTTAATGGATTACGGCTAAGATCGATTATCAAAAGCCTAATCCATTAAATTAAGTACAGTTGAAGACAAATCATAAATTTTTATCAGACATCCACCACCATATCAGAGCTAATTGATTCCTCTCAGCTACCCAATGCCAATTGTAGCCTCAAAGCATTCAACAGAGGCCGAGTTATGATCAGGAAATAAGATATTTGCCTCAACGCAGCCGAATAGTCATTCCAAACTAGACAGAGTTATTACAAAGCTAACGCAGAGCCTGAAAGTCAGCAAATTATCCTAAGTAGCTCAAAAAACTTAATGTAAAACAACTAATACAGAGAAATATCTGAAATCTTCTCCCTTGAGTTCCTCAAAGGCCGAGAAGCATTAATCTATATTTATTGAACTTGGGAGATCTTTTATCCCTCCCACCTCCTCTTTTCTTCTATAAACACTTCTGTAGAAGATGAGAAAAGGTTGGTTGCAAAACTTTGAAATATACTTGAGCTTTGAGACTTCTACTTGTAAATAGCGTTCACGGGCTCTTGAAGCTCTTCTTGTGATTAGATAAGTTAGTCTGAGAATTGAAGATGATTGCTAACCTGAAACACTAGACTTAAAGCTGTAACTGGTTTGAAGCATCAATACAAGCTGATTTATGGGATCATGGTCTATGTCTACGGTGATGTTTTTCTTATTGTAAATTGTTATTTTATTTCTGTTTCCACTTTTTTCATTTTATCCGATAAAGAACAGCAAGCATAAAGTTAGGATTTACTGTATATCAGTACCCTTCTCTGACTGATAAGCTTTATATTAATGTTTTCTTCTAAATTGTGTTATTTGGGAATGATTTAATTCAGTTCAAGCAGTAGGAATGTTGGCGTTCCCTCATCCTCCTTTCTTAGCTAATTGTTATTCTTGAAAGTTATTTTCATTTTATGTTAAGTAGAGATGAACTAAGGACGATATGGTGAGCCCTGGTCCTAGTTTTATCCCCAAAGACTATCTGAAAGTTTCCCTTGGAATGTGTTGAAAGCTGGCTAGTTTCAAAGTACTTACCAGATCTTAGACCATTCTTTATTATCATTTGTGTTTCCCTTTGTGTTTTAAATGTTTTTCTATTGAAAGTATATCAAAGGCTGCCTAGTTTCGTAGTACTTACCAGATCCTGGATTGCTTTTATGTTATTCTTAAGTGTTTTTCAAAGGCTGGCTAGTTTCAAAGTACTTACCAGATCCTAGGCTGCTCTTTGTTCTTCATTTGTTTAATTCCCCTCCTTTTTGTATCATTTCATTCCATAAATAAAACTTTAAAGAGATCCTTAGACACGGATGACTTGCCCCATGGACCACTCTTGCCTCTTACTGTTTCAATTAAACCCTATTATGACTCCATAGCCCAATGAACTAAAACCTGCAATTGTCCGTCTATTTGGCAAAAGCTTGTTCTATTTGCTTGCAACTTCTCACCTTTGGAACTCTTTCCATTTAGGACTTTCCACTCAAATAATAATCATGCTCAACCATCCAAAACAAAAAAAAACCCTTGGCCTTCATAACTAGCCTAATATCATTACCCAAAACTTCAAAGACAAATCCATCTTTGCACTTATTAGAGAGATCCCTCTCCGGATTCAGGAGGGCTAGATTTTAGAATCCCAAAGTGGTTGAAATGATGTTTCTCCCTGCTGTCGGACTTTGCCAATCTTGCTGATTACAGGGAGTGAATAAGAACAATGACCTGGGCCCCTTTTCCTCCATGCTAAGGTCACATCAGAGTGATGTGGTCGGGATCGACGTTAACTGCACGCCCCCACCGCCAAGACCCTCTCAATTATCTTCCGAGGTCATATGCGAGGCCATATGACCTAGGGTCAGTCCCAATACACTTCTCATAATCCTCTTAGTACCTCATCCATAATGCTCGGTCCTGTGGATTTGTTATGCGACGAAGAGCTAGATCTTTACTCCCGTTGGAGATCTCCCTCATCGTCTATGGTCATGTGTAGTTCTATTAACCATGGGTTAGGGTTGGTCCTCTAGCCCTATCCATTAGTTCCAAGGTCATGTGAGGTGTAGGTGACCCGGGGTTGGGGTTGACCACCCGACCCCTCCTCCAAAAATGTGCCAAATGAAAACTTAAATAGTTTTGGTTCCCTTATAGGGTAAGAACAATGGTCGTGGTGCAATGGTAAGGCACTAGAGTGTTTGACGACATGGCATGTCTTCGAGCCTTGCTGAGGTTATTTGAGCCTTAAAAAATAGTTGGCCTACCACAAAGTGCCACATGGTAGCCTCTGGTTAGGCCACGTGGCATCCTCTAATTGGACCACCATAAAACCATTCCAACCAATAAAAAAGTGCCAAATCACACCTATACGAGGTTTCCACTTGCCATGCCAGGATTTTTCTGTATGTGCACAATAGACTTACTTACTTGAGTGGTACAACTACCCAGTAAACAACCTAAAAATTATTTAGTTGTTGAGCCAAACGATTAGAACATCATAATTTTTTTATACGACATCAAATTGAGGTGAAACAAGTGTCTTTATAATATGAATGATGAAAACTATGACTTGACATTGGTTTTTAAATATTCTTGGCACTTTCATTTTTGAGCTAAATTTTGGTCACCAGATCATACCTCGCCACTAGGAACTTTTGGACTCCAAAATTTAGCTTTTCATAGTAAAAAAACTAAGGAAAAAATTAAAAACTTCCCCAAAACTCAATCCTTAATGTTATTTTTTCAATTGGTTCCTTCAAGCACTAATCAAGGGACTCCACATATCCTCTACGTGAAGACCTTATCGTCCTGTCAAGAATTGAGCCATAATTCTTATCACCATGCAGGATAAAAAAATATTGATGGATGGAATATAAACATTCTCCTGAAACCCATATTTCATGAATCAAACAACTTCATCTTGAAGTTCCATTGTTCAAGAAAAACTTCACTTTCCATCTTGGAAATCAGAAGCAATTCAATGCCTACAATGCACTGGTTCAATTTTTTCTTTACTCTCCTCAAACTGTGCTTGTACACAAAATTACTCTGGTTTCAAAAATTCTATGACACAATTGGCTTTCTCACAAAAACATAATAATTTCTTGTACAATATTATAAAAATATTTTATTCACAGCAAGTTTCATCTTGAACACTTGTATCGGTGAGTACATGAAACAACTGTACACAAACTAGACGAAAAAAATTGTTCATCCTAAAAGTCCTCAAACATTTGGACTCATAAACAATCCAACAAAAACATATCAAAGAAAAACATGTTGTAAATAGTGATTATTCTTGTTCACTTTACAAATTTCCCAAAATAGATAATGACAACAACAAGCATTCACAAGTTACAAAGAAACAAATTATACAAACAATCTACCCAATCTCTTCCTCTCCTAGGATTATGGGTTCTCTTTTTGCCTCTATTTTGCTTTGAAGGTTTCCTTAGGAATGATTCCATCCTCCTCTTTCCACCTATTGATTTCCTTGCATTAGTTTTCATAACCTCTTTATCCTTACAGGAACGAAGTTCTGGATGTAGTTTCCAACATATTTCATTACCATGCCCATGCATGTTGCAATGGGTACAAAATTACTTTCTCTTGCCCACCGACAAGGAAGTCTTAAAATGTGAAGGAGATTCTTCATGCTTGATGCCAATAATTTGGTCCATTATTTTGACCATCACCATATGTTTCTCAAAAACACCCACACAATGATCAACTTCATCACAAAAAGTGCAAGGATACATGTCCCACAAATAATCAAAATTACCAAATTTTGGAAAATTCCCATGATATTTATACCTATCCCTTGGGCTAAAACTTTGACTATGTGGACTGGACAATGATATGAAAATTACTTTGAAGAATTCATCTCTCTTATGAGACAAATTAACATTATCACCACCATCTTGGTGTAACATATCATTCTCTGATGATTTTTTTGCCTCAAATAGTTTAAAACATTCTCCAAACTCTCTATGACCATATCCTAATCCTTGATATATTGCTTTCTCTTTCACCATGATAGTATTAGTAATTCCTTTTCCATTAATTCTGAGGCATCCCCCTTCATAACCCGTCCTAGCTAGAATCTTCAAACCAATGCCTCAAGTATGTTGTTAAAATTATGCAAAAGATGTGTTATTAACATAAATTGAAGGATTTTAACTTGAGATGATGATTACCTCCTTAAAATTTCCACCCATATTTTCTGGATGAATTTGAAGATGACTCTAGACACTCACTTTTACCAACATGCATGTAATGATAATCTTTGAGATGTTGACAAAATTCACATGCATCATTCTTGACATAGGGTCCACAACCAGTGTTTAGACCATGCCGACATATTTCCTTCACTTCGAAGGTATTCTTTGTTGTCACTAGAGTGGAACTCTCTCCAACTTGTTCCTCAAGCACACACTGCAATTAAAGGGGCATATGCCTCTTCTCCCCTTCAACAATTTCAAGCATTCTTCTCAATTCAATATTCTCCATTTGAAGAGACAAATTCATCTCCTCTAGATCTTCGAAATTCTCCATATTCTTTCCCATACTTGAAACTTGGTCAAAACCAACTCTAATACTAATTGATATAAAATTGGAGGAGAAATTCTCCTTCCTAAAAAGTGATTGTCCTCTGACACTTTTCAAGTAAAAATGGGTCTTATGAAAACACAGGTTTAAATGTCTCTTCAAGGTAATAAGTTAGTTTTATATGTGCACTTTAAAAAAGTAACATAACATCATTTAACTCATAAAGGCATTCAATAAGAGAGACAACACGAATTTTAATGATGGAGTTCACTGCTCCTGGGATACATCGCCGAGCTTGCTAACATAGCTAGACCTCTCTATATATTTCAATGATGAAGAGTACATAAAATTTGATGACAATATAAGTGGCTAGTTTCCCCTTCAAGGAAGTTTTCTCCAACAAATAATTCTCACTCTAAAAGGCACAAAAACCTACAGTCAGTCATGAAAAAATCAACAAGAAAAAGGATCTCACATCAAAACCCTTTACTCCATCTAAAAATGAGCATATATGTACAAAAATTCCACATTGAATTACAAAAATAGAGATTTACTCAACAAGACATAGTGATAAAAGACAAACATGAGATGCAAAAATAAGTCACAGCTGTTGTAGTCAACATATGAAGGGTATAAAACCCCTATAAGGTCTTCCCCGTGCTCAAAAGCCTTCAATAACTTCTCCAAAACACTAATTGATCATGACACCCATGGAATCAAACCTGAAAAAACTCTATTCATATGTGCTCCAATCAGTAAACAAAGGTCTTCATTGGATCTAGAATGTCCAAAAACCCCTATCTGGACCCTTCTTGAGCTCCAAAAGGGAGAGAATTTCCTCCTTTTATGGCCTTTAACCATTCTACTATTATATGTCCTACAAACTGGATAAACCTTCTAATCGGGCGAAAATTCCACCTTGAGTTCCATTCGGGAGGCGACAATTTTTCTCGCAAAAGGTGAAAAATGTCAGGCCATTAAAACGCCCAATAACCTTTAGCACAATACCGGGGCCACATGGGCGCCATAGGCCCAAGGGATGGACCAACGACCTACCCCCACCAGCCTATGCCCCTTTTTTTCTAGGTCGAGGTCACATCAAAGCGATGTGGTCAGATATCAAGCCTAACCTCTTGCTCCCACCTCTGGAACCCTCATCGGACTAGCCCCAGCACCAGGTCTGGTGAACAAGGGTTGGGGCTAGTCCTCAAGCCCTCTTTTTTGGCACCAAGGTCATGTGAGGTGAAGGTGACCGGGGGCTCAGGTTGGCCGCCTAAGGGTGCCAAATGAAAAATTAAATAGCGTTGGTGCCCTGATAGGGTAGGAACCATGATCATAGCACAATGGTAAGGTTTTGGAGTGTTAGAAAACATTTCATGTGTTCGATATCGCCTGAGACTATCCAACCCTTAACAAAATTTTGGCCTACCACGAGGTACCATGTGGTAGCCTCTGGTTCATCCATGTGGCATCCTCTAATTGGACCACCACAAAACCATTCCAACCAATAAAAACATGCCAAATCGCACATGTATGAGACTACCACTTGGTAGGCCAGGATTGGTTTGTACATGCCCAATAGACTTGTTGACATCACCGGTATGACTGCCTAGTCAACAACCTACAATTTTTTTATCAGTTGATACTAACGATTGGAACATCATAACTTTTTCATGTGACATTATATTGAGGCGAAACAAGTGTCATTTGAATCAAAACGATGAACTCTACTACTCGATGCTAGTTTCGAAATATTCTAGGCACTTTCATTTTTCAGCTAAATTTTGATAACCAGATCAGGAGACAACAAAAAATGTGGTAGTGGTTTGGGCCAAAGGAAGGTCTTTTCAGTGGAGCTCCTATGAAATTGGGTTGAGAAGGAATGGGGATAATAATTGAACCATCATCCAAAGTTTAATACCTTATCTCATGGCTATTTTATGATCAAGTTCAATACCGAAGACAAGTCCAATTAGGCTCTTGGAAAAACTTGGAGTATAGACTCCACTCTCGTGTTGATGAAGTGGTTGAGTCTATTATTTTATTCTAGCCATGAAAAATTGGAAAGTTCCCTTGTGTGGATATGGATTGCAGGGTTTTTTCCACAACTCTAGTAAAACAATGTTCTTAGGGTTATCAAGAACAAATTAGGTTCTTTCCTAGAAGCTAACATGCCATATGAAGAAACCAATAAGATGGCTATTGCGATGGTTTTATTTAATTTGGAATCATGAAAAAACTTATTTTCTTAATTGAACAT
>CM076578.1:1825259768-1825391985 GCA_034641835.2 Pinus albicaulis | reverse complement strand
ACCCAGCACCATTATAGACGAAGGCGCCTCTGTTAGTATTCTATCCTCAACTACTTGGCAAGCTTTCGATTCGTCGTCGCTTGCGCCTGTTACGCAGAATATGTTGACTTTTAACAGAAGAACGAGTCAACCATTGGGAATCCTTCCAAGGTTACCTATTACTTTGGGAGGTAAAACCGTCCATATGGACGTGATGGTCATTCCAGGCCCCTTGGATTTCAATCTGCTCCTGGGGCGCGATTACACCTATGCCATGGGAGCGCTCGTCTCCTCCCTTTTTTGTGTGGCCTGTTTTCCGCATGAAGGACGGATCGTGACCATTGATCAGCTTTCATTCTTTGGTCCTAATGTGGCAACTGGTCCGCCATCACCCCCTCCTGGTTTTTATCCACCCGTTGTATCTGCCCCACTGCAGGTCAACTATGTGTCTACCTACCTTGTGCCCGCACTCAGTGATGACGCCGTCGTGCATAGTGTACTGGGGTCATTGGGTCCTGATTTCCAAGATTTCATTCTCCCACCTGGCACGGGACTCTTGGAAACCATGACTTCTTGTTCATCATGACAGGAAGTCTGTTGGAGAATGGTTTGTTTCCTTGCGTCAAGCTCCTTAAAAAATGAAATCAAGTCTATCGGAGCATAGTTCCTCCACTTGTGTCAAGCTCCTAAAACAATGAAACAAGCTGTTTGAGGATAGTTTTTTAGGTGTGTCGACCTCATTAAAATAATGAAACATGAGCCTGTTCAATTTGAGTTTTGTTAACATCAAATCAAATATCTTGTGTCGAACTTTCACTCCATTTCCAATGGACTGAAGCTTGGGGGGCATGTTCCTCGATTCGAGACACCATGCTGGGGGGCATGCCCGTTTTCCTTATTTTCAAGCATAGTTTGCATATGTGTGTCTCCATGTGTGCTTTTAAGCTTGCATAAAAATGAAAAGTGTGATTAGATATATTGTGTGAATACATTTCGCATTGGATCGTTTGTTATGTAACTGATACATTAGATTACATTTGTATTAGACATTTGCATGACATATAAAAAAAAACATCATCACATGTAAAAGATCCATCCAAAATAGTCATATGTATATATATATGTGTGTGTGTGTGTCGAAATGTTTGCACAGTGTGCATCACATGAATCAAAAAATATATATGTTCGTCTTAATACATTTGGAGACGACATGTCTCTCAAAAATATGCATGAAATAAAACCCTAAGAGGCTAGTCTGCGTGGTGCTCATGATAACAAGTCACCGCACACATTAGGCGTCTCAGTAGATGGTGGAGGCGACTAGGCACTCCCACCATATGTCTCTGATATGCTAACGGTACATCCGCTAGCCGGGCGTAGTCCAGAATCCCTCGAGCAATCCCCTCGCGGTTCTGAACCAACTCTCCTCCTTCCGCGCCCTCCTCATGAGGATCGACTGCGAGCTGAGTTCTCCGTGCGATAGGAGACATCCCGGCTGGTCTCTCTGGGCCAACATCTGCATACACATGTAACTGCTGTCAGAACGGACATGTATTAACAAAAAATCATAAAACGCAAAAAAATAAAAACAGATCATACCCAGCTCTTCGTCCCAATCCTCTCCCTCTGGCAGTGGGAGATCTGGGTCTCCAATAAAGTCTGTCTCGGCGTAAGGCCAGTCCTCAACTACAATCAACTGGCGCCGCAACCACCCAAAAAACTCTGGCCTCCAGGACATCTGTTGGCCTCCTCCTGCTCTGGGCATCAGTGCTGCCCAGCGAGCCATTATCGGCTCTCGTTGTATCGGCTCCACTACAACAGCCCCTTGGCCCCGGAAGATTGGTAATCGTTCCAGAATGAACGATACCAGGATGGAACCATAGCCAAACTGCTTCAGCTTTGCTTGTTTTCATCTCGTCAGCTGTCTCTTGATGTTGATCGTCACTGCTGTGGCCCAGTCAAACAGTATGGGACTCATGCACTCTGAAGCCAGTAAGAGTTGGGCTTTCGTCGCTTCATGCGGTGCCTGCGATCCCGTAGCCCGCGTGATGGTATGCGGCACTACACGTAGTGCCAGATCGGGGATAGTGTGGATATCCACCTTTTTACTCCCTGATCCCATTTGTGCCCATGGGCACACTCGTGCCATCACTTCCTCCATTTTCTCACCCGACGGTCTGCTCCCTGTCAATATGGTAACCGGACCTCTGCGTGACAGTCCGGTTATGAAGTACACATCATAAATGTCCAGTTCTAACACCTAGTCTCGTAGCTTGAATACTTGTTCTTGTTCATCCCAAATGCTCACCAGGTACTGAAGTAGCTCAGGTTGAGCACGCAAACAAGGTGTCAGGAAGAATTTCTTGAGCCCACAGTTTCTGAGGGCATTCATGCAGGCCTCATTTTCCATGGCCATTTCGTCCTCTTCCCCATGCTCTCTTTCTTTCCACTCAATCACCATTTTGCTCGATTTCCTGCATCAACATGGTCACAAACCTTTAATTAGATCTCTGTTGAGCTTCAAAATTCATTCAAATTGATCAAAATGTTGAATTTTTAGGCGGAAAATTGGGTTTAGCCGCTGGCGCGGCTGTTTTAGGAACAGTCACACCAGTTGGCACGAGCCTTTTGCATATAAAATCCCATTGGCGCGGGTCCATGCCCGATACCCGCGCCACCTGCGCCAATGAGCGAAGCCCTAAAAATTCAAAAAGTTGCCACAGAAGTCTATTGCATGATGGAAAACTATTGAAAAATGGATTGAAATGAAGTATGAGGAAGCACCTTTTACCTAGAACAGACAAAACTCTGAATGGTGGCTCGGATCAGTCGTAATCGCCGCCAGAAGTTTGCACAGTAAGTGGACCAATGTTGCTCTTCACTCAGGTAAAAAGTAAAAGTAATTTTAATTTTTACCATTTAGAATTATTTATAACTTTTTGAGCTCTATTTTAAGTTTAAAAAGTCATTTTTCATTAAAAAATTGTATGTTTTATCGAAAATGGATTTTACACTTGCCTTTCTGCGCAGCGACAGGTTTTTATGCAACGTAAACGGTGAAACGAGTTGTATTTTATACTTTTTCGGACTTGGTAAAAACATGAAAAAGTCACTTTGGAGTCATATTTTAGCTCTTTTCTGACTCTCTAAACATGAAAAGATTGTTGAGGCCCTTGTCGTTTCAATCTTGTTAAAGTGGCTGTGAAACGACATCTACCCAGTATACGTTTACCCCTTTTTCAGGCTGGGATGGATTATTTACAAAAAAGGAATACCCTAGCCTATCGCGACTAGGAGGTTTTCTCGGATATTGTTTTCTACCTTTTCGGATTTGAGGAACTATTTATGAAAAGGGACCTTTGGAGTTTACTTTTCTGCTGTCTTTTCAAACTCTCTAAACATGAAAAGACGCCGACTTCTTCCTTTGTCAGACTCGTTAAACCCTGATGACATCAGATTCAGTCGAAATGATGGTCTCCGAGTTCCTCCTTCCTAGGGCTCGTTAAATGTACTAGGATGGATTCGCCCGAAGGGCGGACTTATATTACAAGCATATTCTATCCCATTCAATCTTGTTATCAAAAATAATTGGGGTACTCGCCAGAAATGTTGGGGGAAAAAATGGAACCATCATCATTGTCGTGTCGGCAGTATGTCGCTCTTGAACATGGCACTTGTCTGCATTCGTGTCGGGTTGGGGACATCTCATCTCGTTTTTTCACTTGCTTCCGTGGGTTTGGGTAATCCTTTTTGACCTCTCCTCTGCTCATTGCCTCGTCACCATGACCTCTAATCCGTTGATGTCAAATACTGCCAAAACCACTATTTGTGTCGTTACATGTTCAAGAGAAGTTGACCTCTGCAGATATCAACCTTCCTCTGATTCTCATACGATCTTGATTCACAACAAAAACATCATGTTCCTATGTCTCGTGTCGATGATGTGGGAAACATTATGGCCCACCTTCGATCAAGGTCACTTCCTGTCGACTTCAGCTCATTATCCAGGAAGCTGATCTAGAGACTCCCTTATGGTACCTTGGAGCCTGCATGCCTCAATGGTAGGTTCGTCGCATTCGACGTGAGGTTCTCATCATTGGCCTCCGATCGAGTGATTCTATGGGTGTTCGACGCCAACTCATTGATTCACATGCCGTAGATTGTACCAGTAGTACCTTGAGGGCCATCGTCATTAATGGTGGTTCCTCTCACGTCTGTTAACAGCTCTCATCATTGGCTGGTAATCAGACGATGTTCTTGCATGTTCGACTTCAGCTCACATATTCGCATGCTTGAACTTGTACTTTGTTTGGGTCGAGATGGAGCGCAAGACCCTGGATTGTGTCTGTTGTAATCCAGGCTGCGATTTTGTGGATTATTATTTACATGACTTATTCACTGGATGGCTGCGACCATACCTGAGTCTATTTGTTGATCCTCACTGGATGGTTGCGTCCATACCTTGGATCTGGATTATAGTATACTCTGTTTCGGATGGCTGCGCCCATACTGCATATACATCATGTACTTGAGATATCAGTTTTATTTCTCCACGCAGGTTTTCCGACGGCAGAGTTTCAGTTGGACACGTTCTTGTAAAGCATTTCACCCCTCTCTCTCTCTCGGGCCTCATGCTTTAGGGGGCATCTGTTACACAGTAATTTGTCACCGTCCCTACCTTTCCCCATCCCGCACATTGGAGGGCCCATTTTGTGACCTGTGAGCAATGTCATGCCTTGAAACCATTATCATTTCATTCCTCTAAACATGAGCTTCAATTGCCCTGAAGACATCTCCTTGCAAAAAACCATAAAAACATCCCTTTTTGCATTGGCGCGGGTATCCAGTTCAGCACTCACGCCAATGAAGAAAATCCTACAAAGAGGCCGCGCCAACTGGCGCTCTGTCCCAGAGTCGCAGTCGCGCCAGCCAATTTAAGGAGTGTTTTTTAAATAAGAATGGCGGAAGTTTCGTTTCAACAGACTCAGAAACTGCTATCTATCTTGAGTTGGGAGGTTTAGCTCCGGGATTTCCATGAAAGGGAAGTGGTTTTCCACCCCTCATGGAAGCTTCCTTGAAGATAGGGCCAATCCCACAATTATAGGGATCCCAACTCCCCTTCCTCCATCTATAAAAGCTAGCTCATTGCCATTGCATGCCAGTCTTGAAGTGCCTAAGCCTTGAATCTCCAAGTTCTCAAATTCCCAAGAGCCTTCATGCTGCAAGAGCCCTCATTCTTCCCTTAAGGCCAAACTCGAGCAAGGAGACTATCGTCGAGAGACTCTAAGAGAGGCTTGTCCCATCCCTGGCAAGCTTTGCGAGACGTGTACGACTGGAGACCCCTCCGAAGGAGACCTCAGCGTCAGAAAATTGGTTGTACTCTCTTTCGATTGCTTATTAATGAATGACTACTGGTTATGGTTCCACTCTGTTTTTCACTTATGATAATGATGAGTTATATCCTTTCTGACTGATATATAGTTGCGTATTCTGGATTTTATGCTTATATTCGTGTTGTTTCTTGCATGTGCAGGTGTCCATTCACGGAGATCGTGGGGATCGTGATCTGCCGAGGCTGAGGAACGGGAACGTTGTCTCTTCTACGAATCATAGCACTGGACTCCAGGTAGGCCTCCATCGTTGGTATGTTTATTCGCAATTAGGAACTTGCGCTGTAGCATTTGATGATTGTTACTAGACCCGTTCTGGGCTAGTAGGGATCGCCTCTGTCCGCAGAGGGGATTTACCTCTTCAACAGAGGGGATTGACTATGAAGAAACCTTTGCACCTGTCGCACGGTATTCTTCCATACGGACCATCCTTGCTCTCTCACCGCAGATGGGCTGGCACATTCATCAGATGGATTTGAAGACTGCATTCCTTAATGGGATCATTGAGGAAGAGGTGTACATTGAGCAGCCTGATGGATTTGAGATCTTCAGCAGCGAGTCGCATGTGTGCAGGCTCAAAAGAGTGATGTATGGCTGAAACAAGCACCCTGTGCTTGGTACACTCGGATCAACAACTATTTCAATGGACTTGGCTTCACTAAGAGTGAGGCGGATGCAAACCTATACCAGATTGTGGTTGAGGGTAACCTTTTAATCATTGTACTTTATGTTAATGATTTAATAGTAACAGGTGATGAGCATTTGATACACTCATGCAAGGCAGATCTTGCAAAGGAGTTTGAGATGAAGGATTTGGGCCTCCTTCATTATTTCCTTGGATTGGAAATATGGAAGCAGGAAGGTGAACTGTTTGTGTCTCAAGGCAAGTATGCCCGGGAGATACTGGAGAAGTTTCACATGCAAGGCTGCAAGCCTATCGACACTCCTCTTCCAGGAAATTGGAAGAAAGAGGATACTACATCGGTAGAGGTAGTGGATGCCACTGTTTATCGACAGTTGGTGGGTTCACTCATGTATTTAGTCAATACAAGACCAGACATATGCTATGCGGTGAACCAGCTTTCACAAGTGATGGTTAATCCTACCAAGCTCTTTTGGAAGGCAGGCAAGCATGTCCTGAGATATCTCAGGGGCACATCTGAGTATGGTTTATGGTACAAACAGACAGATGAGGTGAAGTTGCATGGCTTCACGGATGCAGACTGGGCAGGAAGCCCAACAGACAGAAAGAGCACATTAGGAGGGATTTTCAGTATTGGATCTACGGCAATTTCTTGGTACAGTAGGAAACAAAGATCTGTGGCACTCAGTTTAGCGAAAGCAAAATACATGGCAGCAAGTTTAGCTGCATGTGAGGCTATCTGGATGAGGAAGATTCTAGTTGGTTTGTTCGGTTCACATTTAGATCCCGCAGTGATTCATTGTGATAATCAGAGTTGCATTAAACTCTCGGTTAATCCTATGTTTCATGATAGATCTAAACATATTTATATATGGTATCATCATATCAGAGATTATGTGCAGTAGAAGATCATGTTGCTTCAGTACATTCCTACGGAGGATCAGGATGCAGATATTTGGATGAAGGCGCTCACCAGGAGCAAATTTGAATACTATAGCGGCAGGATCTGGGTGAAGGATAATCCCTATCTTGTTGAGAGGGAGTGTTGAGATTCAACAAGATGATGAGCTTAGTGAAAAGAATCGCCTTCACTAAGTGGGCCCGCATGCTATTTTTGGCGCAAGTCTATTTTTAGACTATGTCTATTTTTAGACATGATGATCATATTTCAAAAATTGCAGGATGCTATTTGTGGATGGTTAGACGAGTTGGAAAAATAGATGAAGTCTGTTTTTTTTTTTTAGAATATTGGGCGCGTTCTATTTATAGATCGTCAATCCCCTAAAAATAGATGCATGTCGATTATTATTAGCTCTTAATAATAATACGGACTCTAAATAGAAACTTATTCTCTTGGAGCACTTCGATTCGGTGCACGGATGTGCTTTGTCGAACGTGAGAAGAATTACGCTATTCCTAAGGGTTTACTAGAGCTATTGCATGGAGGACTCGGTTAGAACTCAAGTGGTAGAGTTATGACACGATTGGAAGAAGTAGTTATGGAGTTGTATTCGGTTTAACTCGGTTAGACTTGGTTGAGCTAGTTGTATCTATTCTAAACTTGATTGATACACACTGGTGAAATTGGGTGAATTAATCAGTTAATTAATTAAAAAACAATAACTCATTAATCAACTGAACAATACAGTAGTTAACTACATTGCATGGCAGTTTCAGTGGAGACCTAGTGGAGAGATAGGTGAAAGGGAAAGATGGACTATCTGTTGTGACTATAGGGATGCATTGATTGCATCACACACACATTGGAGTTTCCAATGAGGATTGCGCAGTCAAGGCAAGGGTAATTCATATTCATTCAGAGCTATTCTTCAGTAGGGATTGTGCAGTGGAGGCAGGCTAACAGGAGGCAGAGATCGATGCATGGATTTGCAAGATTGTTCCTAGTTAGTGTATGACGATTGTACTGTACTGAGAGCTTGATAAGATTTGTATGAGGATTGTCATATGATTCCATGATACATAATATATAGTTGGGGTTTTCAGCTTCAAGCTTTCCCGGTTAAAAACTATGTTATGTGCGATTGATTATTTTTGTTTATGCTTCACATGTGTGTGCAATTAAATTTTCCACAAAAGATTAACAAGTGGAATAGATTCAGTATCTTGCATAAAGTTAAATAGTGTGAGATCAGGTGGATCTAGGACATATGAATGCTTAGTGCATATAATTTCTACATCAACATATTGACCATGTATTTTTTTATATTTTAAGCCCCTTCTTTGGAAGAAGCTTACATATTCTAGAGAGTTATTACTTGTCATAGGATTTAACTCTGCCTAGGGATATTTCGAGGTCTTTTTTTTAAGGACATATTTTCTCCTTCGCAGAAGTACTTAAGACCGTACCTTTTGTCTCTCTATAAGTGTTATAGCATCATTTCTCACCTTGACATGATTCATGATTGCTTCATGGCTTTATGGGCACCCATTCCTACGGACTTGGACAAATTCACTTAAAAACAGTGGAAAATCCTCCATACGCGACTATGCCCGTGTTTTTCCGCGTGTATACGCGAGTACAGCTAGACTTTTCCGCGTATGCCATTTTAATGATTAAAAATATATATAAAAATCCCTAATTTCGCGCTGGGTTGATGGTTACTCAGGTAGTTCAACTACCCCAGCCCGTGGCCAACTGTTTCCAACTGCTGAAACTACTTGGACGATTGTTGGCAACGATGATGGTGGTCTTGTTAGGGTCCCGTGATTTGGCTGATTGGCAAGCCAAATGACAGTGTAACATCAAACCAGTCTTTGGAGCCCAAGGACCTAGCCTTCCTGGCTCGCAGGCTTACAAGTGCAAGATGTCGGTGTGTTTACTTGCGATGTTCTGATATTAGGCTAGTTATGAAGTGTGTTTTTGGTTTTTTTAGTTTTTAGTTTGTGAGGGATGAAACTGATCAAATACATAAACTGGATGACAAGATGTAGATAAATTGGGCTATGGGGTCAAACAGGTCAAGGAAGCTTATGAGGTGATGATGTAAAGCTGCTGTAGGGCCGATTTGATTCACAATAGAAGGGATCTCCGGGAAAAATGGATTAAATGAACAATAAGTTGGTGAAAGACAAGGGATTTCAAGTGCAAACTAGTTAATAGCAGACATAAACATGTAATAGCAAGCCATTGATCATGTTAGGAATAACTATAAGCTAATCAATACATAGAAATCAAACATTCCAGCCATACATAGAGGTATAAGACCCTCTAACTTCGGGAAAAAGGCTATCAGACTTTGGGGAAAACACATGAGACAAACTAACAACTCATAAACTATGCAGGAACGCCTAAACATAATCTCTAAGTCATTGGGCACTTGGACAAATAAGTTTTCATAGTTTTAGGCAAAGGGCTAGATCGGGACTAGGCCTCCTTGGTTCAACAAAATGATCAACAAATCAGTCAAAGAGAAAGTTTTATGGACAGAACTATAGGCAGCTGATAGGTAGGTAGGGCAAACCATACATCCTACTCAACATACATGGAACTGATGAATAAAACTTAGCAACAATACCTTAGGTTACTAAAGAGCAGCTAAGAATTCTTTAGCATAACTAAGGGAGAAGAAAACATCAAGCTATGAAGATTCAGGGATTTTGAGGTGCGTCCATGGGCATGTCTCAAAATCAATCTTTACTGATCTATAGCAGCAAGAAAAAATGAATTATGAGTGAAAACTAGAAGACAAAACACATTAAGAAGCACTATACCATTCTACCATGTCAAGGAATCCATCAACAAGCCTTCAACATTCTTCAAAAGCATCCAAGAGGCAGTCCAAAAATCATAACTCAAGTGTATTCTTCAAAGCTCATATGACCAATGCATTAATTCTTCTCTCAAGTTCAGCCTCTGATTTACAATGAGAACCATGGAATAAATAGGTTTGAGGAAGGAAAACCTCATGGAGCAACTAGCTATCCCATTGGCCAAGTCAAAATATCTAAACTTGTCCTTGAGGCTTTGCAAAGCCCAAGGCACAAAATATCCCATAAAATATCTAAAACACTGCTAAAAACGGAAATTATATTGACTTTACATGATTTCCCAATGATAAAAATAGCTTAACGCACATTTGGGAAAAGCAGATTTTTGGAGTTCAAAAATTACAAAAATACTTCATATTTATGCCTGAAAAAGGTCCCCTGACTTGCTGGATGCAAATGGCAGCCTTCCCAATGTCAAAATGAGTCTCATGATGGCTCGTTGGAAAGCTCTCTGTGTCTGCTTTCCGGTGCAAGTGGAATCACCTCAATCTGATCTCTGAAAGTCCCTCAAAACTGTACATGTGCGCAAAAACCCAGAAAATAGCAGACTGCTGATATGGCGGGCAGAATGTGCAAAATGAGGCTGTTTTTCGCCAATTTGAGGGGGCGAATGATCTTCAAATTCCCTGAAAATCGCTGGAGACCTGCTCATGGAATTATGGCATCCATTGGTATCATCCTCCTCCCTTGACAACTCATCAAACTGAAATGGCGAATTTATGAGTTTTTGGCGAAAAACCCAAAAATGCCAAAAAACAAAAAGTTTCCGAAACAGGCCCAAAATTGGCATGCATGACCTTCAAGGGTCCATAGAAACATGCTCCGAAGCTGAAGCCAAAATATCAAGGGCTGATATTCTTTTTGCTTCTTTCCGTGCTAGGCGCCTCTCCTTCAACTTCTTCAATTTTTCTTGTGCTACCTTCAATTTTCGCCTGGCAAATTGATTTAGCTTCTGAAAGTGAAGAGTCCTTTTTCTCTGTAGCTCAAGATCCCTGTTTTCCTTCTCAAGCTTTGTTTCCAAATGCTGGTTAGCCCTCTCAAGCCATGCTTCCTTGTTTTCCTCAATTTCCTGCTCAAAGAGGGCAGTGAGAGGAAAGGCTTCGAATTTAGCTTGTTCTTCTGCTCTCTGTTTCTCCAAGGCTCTTCTAAGCCCGATGGTTCTATGCCTCTTCCGCCTAGGCTGGTCTTCCTCCTCTTCATCATCAAACTCGCCTATGAGCTCTTCGATTCTTACTTGTGCCCTTTCTGCCTCTTTCTTATACTTGATCGCCCTAGCCTCATGAATGGCTGCATGATACTTCATTTGTTTGTTTTCAACCTCCAAGAAGTGGTTGAAATTCCTCGCCCTTTGAAGATCTTCTTGTAACACCTCAATTTGCCCTTCTTTGTGAATGAGGAGGTTTTCAAGGATGCGGGCCTCATTATCACTGTCATCGCTTGGGATAGGGATGACAGCCGATTTACCTCCATGCTTGGCACTTTCTCCAACTGCACTTTTGCCTTTGAAGGCCAATCTAGCGCTTTTTCTCCTTGGCAAGCTAGAAGTTGCCTTTTTGGGCAATTTCCTCTTTTTAGGAACAGTTTTGGTCACTGTCAAGGAGGCAGCTTCAGCTTGCTGTCCTTCCTCAACATCCTGTCCAGTTTGTGTTTCAAAAGGCGCTTCAATTGTTTGCCCAACTTGCTGCTCCTCAACTGCTGTATTCTGCTGTTCATCAATGTCTAGCTGCTGTCCCTCTTCCTGTACCTGCTGCTGTTCATCAATATCTAGCTGCTGTTGATCTTCAAACTCTGGCTGCTGCTGCTCACTAATCTCCAACTGCTGCTGTCCCTCAAAATCTGGCTGCTGCTGCTCACTGCCTTCTTTTTCTCCCTGTGGTTCACTGCCCTCTCCTTCTCCCTGTTCACTTGGCTGCCCAATGGTCATCTTGAGTTTTTTAGGGGTAGGCCTACTAGATAAAGGCATTGGGCGATGGACAGGCTGAGTAGGAGACACATGAACAGGAGGGACAGTGGCGAAATCGGCATGGCTAATGAATGAATCCCATGAAACCCCTTTCTTCTCCAGCTGGTGTAAGAAGATAATTTTGATCAAGGAATGATGAAAGAGAGAAGGGATTTGCTGAGGTGGAGCCTTCTTTTGGACAGTAGCTGCCATTTTCTCTATGCTTTTGGACAAAAAGTATGGAAGGTTTAATTGCCTGCTTCTGGTAAAATGCATCAACAAGCGAACATGATAGGCAAAAATTTGGTTAAACCTCCCTTCACAAGTGAAGTATCTCATTATGGCTTTCATCAGCGGAGCATAACTGTCAAGAAGATAGGAGAAGGGGAAAATAGCAGTGATGGTTTCCCTATGTTCAGGTTTGATGAAAGGTTTATAATCCTCCAGATCAAGATGCGCTTGTTTAAACCACTTTTCACCATGATACGAGATCTTGGTAGCCTTGGATACATACCTTGGGGAGATTTTGAAGTCAAGACCCGCTAACTGGAAGTGTTTGTCCTTGAATCTCAAAGCGCACAAATGTGTAAGTGGCGAGAAACTCTTGACTTCTTCTATCCTCTGGCAGAAATCAAGACAACCTACTTCATGGAAATTGAAAAGCACTGATGGGTGAGCATTGATTTCTTCTATGGAGATAGGCTCATATCTCTTATGTGGTCCGCCTTTGTGATCTCGTTTTGGAGGCATTCTGACTTGAAACAAGCTTTGGAAGAGGCAAACTGCCTTCAATGTATGAAAAATGCTCTGCTGGATTGAAACTGGCCACTAGACTGTTTGGACAGATATGGACACTGTGGTTTGGATGAAATGCACCAATTCTTCTTTGAATAAACCGCCTCTGCACTCCTTAGAAAACAGCCCTTTACCTCTGGATGCACTTCAGCCAGGCAAACTTTTTAATATAGTACTCTGTGTAAAGATGAGACAAACTCCTGTGTCAATTTCCTGTGCACAGTTTTGAACAATCACCCCTCTTGTGAATTTGTTAGAGGCCAGCTTACACTTGTATTTGTGTCTTCAAAACCAAACTTTACAAATTAAAACCCTGCTCTTTAGGTCATTCACCTTGAAAAATACCTCTGTCAACAGATTTCTGTAGAGACCATACAGTGGAAAGAAAGGAGACCTTTTGGTTAGGTGAAAAATTAGACCTCTGTGTTTAGGAAAACACCTTTCACTTGTGAATTTTGAGAAATCAATCACCACCTTTGTGCTTCTGGCTTCAATGTTTAAAGTTTCAACCATCAACAACTCTGCCCTTTAGAAAGTGGCTCTGTTCACCTTCAGAAAAACCCCGTTAACAAATCTTCAACATGATACAATATGGTTTCGGTAAAGGCAGACCCAAGTTAGATGTATAACCAATGCACAGTGGTTTTTAGGAAACATACTCTCTGCTTGTGAGTTTAAGAGATCAACATAATACCTGTACCTCTGTATTAATATTAAATGCAATCACCAAGAACTCTGCCCTTTAGAAAGTGGCCCTTTTCATTTGTGAAGTTTTAAGAAATTACACAATACTTTTGTACCTCTGCCTCCAAAGTTAGAATCCCATCAACGAACTATGCTCCTCAGTGTACTGTTCATCCTTAGAGTCTCTTTGTCAATCAGCTTTTTAACATGATAATATGGTGAAAAAGAGGGCAGACCTAGGTTATATGAACAAACAATACACAGTGCTTTATGAAGGACACTTTTTCTTTGTGAAGTTAAAGGATCAACCATCACCTGTGTACTTCTGGCTTCAAATGTTAAACTTGATCATCAACAACCGTGCCTTCTAGAAAATGGCCTTGTTTCACCCTCAGAATCCTTCTGTCAACAAATCTTCAGAATGATACAAATACAGTGCAAGGAAGAAGCAGACTTAGCTTGGGTGAAAAATCAGGGCAACAGTGGTTTAGAGAACACACTCTCCGCTTTGTGAGTTTAAAAAGTCCACCAACACCTCTATACCCCTGCCTCCAATGTTTAACTTCTCATCAACAAATTCTGCCTTTTTAATGTGCTGTCACCTTGGGAAATTCTCTGTTAACAAATTCACAGTGGGAGAATACAGTGAATGAAAGGCAATCTGCTTAAGTAGTGTGCTGTTGTGGGGGACTGTGAGGACAGTTTCTCCTTTTCAAAAATGGTCAAAGCCTTTTTAACCATGCATAGTTTCAAACCACGGCACACAGGTTTTAAACTTGATTTTTCGAGATTTTCGAGGTAGGAGGCGAAGTACCTTTTGAATTTTTGAGGAGAAATCCTTTGGAGGAAACTTGAAATGCACCGGAACCCTCCAACACTGGCGCGGCAACCTTTGGAGAAAACCCGTCGTGCAGAGAAAAGCTTGTCGGGTCGGTCTGTCGTGTGTTCGGGCGGCCTTGTACAGGCACATCGCGCCAACGTACAGGCACGTCGCGCCGACAAAGAGCCCTGTGTAAAAATCGTGCCAGGCACGTCGCGCAGCCTTAACTGGTGCAGACAAACTTCAAATTGCTCAAAAAATGCCTTGATACTCGGGGGTTGCGGAATTTGGTTTTTGAATTTCGAAAATGACTTACTTACTTTCCTATTCCACTCTTTTAATCACACCTTCAACCTTATATCATTTTCAAACAAACATGCTCAACGGTCATTCTATTTTAAAGTAAAATAGAGCTTTGGTTTGGTTCTTTTTTGTGGAGCTTTTTTGTCTTGAAAAACCTTTGATTTTTTAACTTCGGCACATTCAAAACTTGCCTTGGAGAGTTTCCATACATTTGACCACCTGCAGATCACGGACTTTAGCACCGGTGTTAAGAGGAGGACCTCTAGCTTTGTTCTTTGGGGGACATCTAATCACCAACCTTTAGACCCTAAAAAATGTCTCCATAATCTTGTGGCTATTTTTGCCACTGTGTTTAATGGTACAGGTACAAGTTGCTGCATCTTTTATGACCTGCAATGTTCTCCAAAGAGGGGCATTTTTTACTATAATCCTCTGCTTGACAACTCATTATGCCACATCTCTGCCACTGCTTTTTCTATACTGTATCTTTGTGCTGAATCTTCCCTTTGGAATGATGACAACTGTGTTTGTTTTAAGATATATAAACAGTGGCAACTCATCAAAACCAGCTTCTTCTGCCTATTCATAAGATTGAATACCATTTGCCTCCTTCATCTGAAAAGACAAGCTTGTAGAATATGAAAACAGGGCTTTTTGATACACAGTCCTTATTTTGTTTTGATCAGTGTGTTAAACCCTTTTTGTCAATAGAACCATTTCATGACTGAACTATGTTCACTGTTTTCCTCTCTTGGCGATTTTTAGCAAGGAAGGGCTATTCATAATACACCAAAAACATTTGAAGGCTGTAAACACCATTTCTTGAAAGGCGCTTCTTTGGACCTTTGGTATATGATATTGTTTTGTTGCTTGACCCTTTTCCTCAAGGAGAAAGTCTTCTTTTTTGGTATCAGTGGCACACATATATTCAATATTTTCTCTTTCCTACTGCAGGTATAGTCTGACAGATAGTTCTTTGAAATAGGAGTACCAATACCTTTGCATCATCAGCACTATCATTCACCTGTGTAATGACCTTTATTCAGTTTTTGGTATCCTTCCACTTCTTTCTTGTATCAATCAGTTTCAGCAACCTGCAGTAGCTTTGGCCATCTGCTCATATATGGAGGAGGCTCTTCATCAGGTAAGGTATTTGAAGGTTTTTTAACAATTCTGTTCGAGACAGCCTTTCTCTGAAGGTGATGGTAAGTAAACCACTTGGAAAACATCAGTCTTAGCATCTTCACTTGCAAGCATCATTGTGTGTCAGCAGAAACCCTAGCCAGAGTAATACTGTCTCCCTGTACTGTCCTAAGGGTGATTGAGATATTTGGCTTGTTCATCTCATGATTGATTACTTTGACAAATAACCTTTGTGACTATGAAGGTCAGTGCTTTCTTGAAAAACCAAGAACTTTCTCTTGCCTGTGTAATGGCATTGGTTATCATCTGTTCTATTTGATCTTGTGGATAGACAGGGTACTTATGCTTTGGAATTTTCACCAATGACATGCCTTTCTTTATTTCATCAATTCACATGATTTTGAAAGTTTGAGATGAGCTCCTTTATCAGACCAAACTCCCCTTTCCTTTGAGCTAGCAAATTTCCACTATATTCCTGTTATGATCATCAGTCATATTCATAAAACCTGGAGTCCCTGTTTCATTTGTTTCAGTTCAAATCAAACCTGGATCTTTGCAATCATCTAAGTCAATATTGGCCCGCGCCCTCTGCTTATGGATGAAGGAGGCGCCCTAACCCTCTGCTTGCAAATGAAGGAGGTTCTGGGCCTTGAAAATTTACCAGTTTGCTGAGGCAGTGGTATCCCTTTTTGCTGTGATTTTCATGCTGGAAAGAGCTGTAAAGTCCAGATGAGTAGCTTTCTGTTTTGCAGACATATCTAAAGGCTCAAGTTACATTTAGAAGCAGTTGTTCCTCTAACTGTAAACTCAAACATTTACTCCATGAGATGAAATATATTTCCTGCCTTTGTAGAACCATAGAACACTGTGAAAAACCTAATAGTCAGCTTGAGATTGGATTTTATGCAGTGCTGAGATCTAGGGGATGTGAGTGGCGCGACTTAAGGCTGTTTGTCAATTTCATTTGCAAAGTAAGGGATCAGTCATGGTAGGTTTGTTGCAGATGGAGGCTTTTTGGCTTTTTGATGATTGCCAAAGGTGAAATGTCCTAAAACGCCACTTCCTAACATAGGGGAGACTTTTGAAACAGATGTGGATTTGCCTTTTAAAGCTAATGGGCAGACCAATAAGGCTGAAGCTAGATAGGATTGTGACAATGAGGTTTTGGTTTTGCCAGGGGTGGACTGAATAGGTAGAAGGGCGAAAAAAGTTTTGGGAGGGTTTTCTAGATGACATATTGACATAAGGAAATCAGTTTCTAGAAAACTCAGCTGAAGATATAGTCATCACTAACATGTAAAAAATACTGATGGCTAACAGTGGCTCCATTTGGGGAGGGCAGCTCCTCGTCAGGAGGTGTCCAGAATTCAGATTTTTGGCTTATGAAGACCGGTGCCTTATCCATTGGCGCAAAATTTACCCTTCTCTTGATGTTATTTCTGAAAAGTGACAGCATGGTTAACATCAATGATACTTCTACCTACCCCACTATCTTTCCTAACATTTTTTCTTCTCTTTGGCGCATTTGAACTAGCGGCCTTTTGACAATGCATATTCTTTCTTTTTGCAAAATGAACCTATCTATTTCTACTCTTATATCTGCCGGGAGTTCAGATTAAGATGATGAACTCCTTCATTTCTCTACCTAAAACTAGATCAACTGTCAAGATTAAGCAGTCTGACAGGATTTCATTCTCTAATCTACAACATGAAATTTAAAAATGATCAAATCAGGATTAGGCAGTCTGATTTGTCATGCATTTGCGGCATAAAAGACAAGCTGCACACAAATGTTATTTTGCAATAAAAGGAAACTTAGACAAGCGGGGTTAAGATGTACAATGTATTTTTCATCCCTCACTTCTCTCTTTGGTTCTGTTTTAGGCATGTGGAACCAGAATCTCTCCCTAATCTAAGCTCTGTGATAAGTCAATCTTACACAATGTTGACTATCTCTCCTTGAATTCAGCCGAGATGAATTCACCATCGTTATCACTCCTTAGAGCAATCACCTTCTTCCCCGACTCCTTCTCGACCAGTGCTTTAAACTCACAGAACTTCGCGAATGTATCGCTCTTCTTCTGCATGAAGAAGATCCAGCACTTTCGAGAGAAATCATCGACAAAGATCACATAATACTTGTGCTTTGCTGTCGAAGCAACTGAGAAAGGACCACACACGTCTGTGTGAACTCTCTCAAGGATCATCGTGGCGCGACTATCCTTCTCGTGAAAAGTGGCTTTCACATACTTCCCTAAAGTACACCCCTTGCACTGATCTGACTGCGCAAGAGTGCCCTTAGGAAGCCCAGTAGAAATCTGCTGCAGAATCTTCAAAGCTCCATGGTGAAGGTGGCCCAATCTCCTGTGCCACTGTTCGCCCTCATCATCCCGGCTCACCACTTCTCCCGCCTTGCATGCCATAGCTGCGCAACCATCTACCTGCAACTGATAAAGGTTCTTGGTTCGAACCCCTATCTTCCGGGTCTCTCTAGTAGTCTTACTGCGCAGGAAGGCTTTTCCTTCGCTGAAGACCACATCATACCCCTTATCCTCCAACATCGCCACAGAGATCAAGTTCTTCTTCAATCCCGGTACATGCATGACATCCTTCAATACAAAGGGTTTACCAGACTCCCTCTGAAAGGATATGGTACCGATACCAGTCGCACTGTATCTACCATCATCGCCCATCTCGATGTGCACACCCAGATCTTTGTCCTCCAGATATGAGAACAAATCCCGATCTCCCGTCATATGAAATGACGCACCGCTGTCCAAGAACCACACCGATCCCATCACACTTGAAACCAAGCATGCGATCATTGAAAATTCAAGCTCGAACTGTGAAGCCAAAGCTTCTCCATCTGCAGATCTTCCCGCTTGCTTGTTCTTCTTCTTCTTTGGACAATTGGTAGCATAATGTCCGTGATCATGGCAGTGAAAAAATTTCACTTTCGCCATATCCTGCTTCTTGCCCTTAGCTCCAGAATGAGAGGTTTTCTTACCCTTCCTTTTCTTAGCTTTGGACACCAAAGCGCAGTTTTCTTCATCAGCTCCCTTTGATGAAGATCCATCTCGAGTAGTCCTCCTTATCTCTTCCTGCATGAGATCCGCCCAAAGGCGCTCCCATCCCGGCAGCTTCTCCCGACCATTGACACTATCTTGATATTAGTGCCAAGCCTTCGGAAGACCAAGGAGAGCCAGGTCGACCATGTCCTCGTCTTCGACAGTCACCCCCACACTTCCCAGCTCATCTCTGCATTGAGTGAACTTCGTGAGGTATTTGGTGATACTGTCGCCTTTCTCCATCTTGATGTTCCTGAGCTTATCTTTGAGCGCCAGCTTCCTTTGGTCACTCTTACTCTGGAATAGATCCATCAAAGCTTTCCACATTAGAAATGGAGAAGCCTTTCCATGCAGGCTGGATACAATATGATCCTTGACGCCCTCCAACAGGATCCTTCGACACTTCGCCATCTTCTTTTGCCATGCATCGACTTCAGCAGGATCAGTGGGCTTTTGGACATCTGTATCTACGAACTCCTTGAGACCATTATCTTCTAATACTGCTTCCATGTGATCCTTCCATGCAACATAATTAGAACTGCCTTCAAGAGCATATTCGAGTCGCAAGCCGTTGAAAGACATTTTCAACACCGGCACCAAGAAAACAAAACTGCTGCAAAATTTCGAATTCCACCTCAAAGCTCAACCGCTCTAGATCTGTGAGAACAAATTATTTCTAGCACGGAGATCGACTGCAAGGGGCATTTACCAGACCTTTCACTTTCCGAAGAAAGATGAATCCGGAGGCTACCTGGCCCGCATGCAGACTCTGTCTACCGAAATAAGTTTGTAATCACTGTGATGATCAATCTAAACTTCAATAGCTCCGATACCATGTAGAAATTTGCTGAATAATGATTAATTATCCACCGAGACTATCCTGATCACATACAATTCGAATTTATTTATATGCAACACATAATCTCTTCCACTCAGATCATCAAACATGCGGAAATAAAACAAGCGATAACACATCAAATCATCATACACATTAACACGGTATGTATGGGGAAAGCTTATAGCTGAAAACCCCGCAGCTATTGTGTATATTATAATGGAGAAATCATGTAACAAACTCAGTACAATACTCCTCACAAGTACTCAGTACTTTCTCATGAAGTTACACACAAACTAGCTCAGTTTTGAACAGGTTACTGGTTCAAAACTCACCGCCAATTGCCTTGCCTCTATTGCGAAATCCAGGCCTGTCTATATAGAGATCCAAGGTTCGAATCTCCTTGGCTTGACAACGCAATCATCATGGGAAATTCCTCCAAGTGTGGTGCAAATCTCATGCACAACTGATGTCGCCACTAATAGCTAACTCCACCCTTTCATCTACCTCTTTCACTGGTCTCCACTGAACTGATCATGCACTGTAGTGAACTGATGTGTTCTTGAGTTGAATAATGAGTTACTAATTAATTAATTAAATAATATTTAATTCACTCCCTCATAACTAATTGATTAGCTAGTTAAACTAATCTCAACTAGTTCAACTAAAATAAACAGAACACAACTCCACTATCTGTCTCATTAACTCCTCCAAACTTCTGCCACTGAAGTCCAACTGAAGTCAACCATGCATGATGCCATCAAACCCTTGGGAACCACGTGATTCCTTTGTCAGATGCATGAGCCACTTCTGTAGCTCGAACTGAAGTGCTCCAAGAGAGTAAACTGCTGTTTATAGTCTAAATATTATTAAGGGTAAATAATATTTGACTTCCATATTTTTAGGAGAGGCAGTCTAAAAATAGCCTTCGACCTCTTCGACCTAAAAATAGAGTCTCATCTATTTTTACCAACATGACACATACTTCAAGAATCTCAAACTGGAATCCCCGAACCATGCTCCATATGTCTAAAAATAGACATAGTCTAAAAATAGATTTTGTGCCAGAATTTGCCTGCGGGCCCACTTAGTGAAGGCGACTTCATTTCACTAAGCTCCATCATCTTGCTGCATTTTCATCAAAGATTCCATATGTTACGGGTTTATAGGTGAAGGTGGAGAACTAAATGTGTCCAGGGGCATCTTGGTGGTTATGAAGGCTACAAATATTGGAAACATTTACAAGTTGGAAGGAAGAATTTAAACAAATGAGCAATGTGGTATTTGAAGAAACTAATGAAACTACTCATTTATGGAATCAATAACTTATCCTTATGAGTGAGAAAATGCCAAAGGTATTAATAAAACATGCCTTACTCCCAAACTTGAAATATTTAAATCTAAAATTTTACAAACATTGTGTCTTTGGGAAGCATTGTAGTAGAAGTATAAAATGGGGAGTCATATAAGTAAAGTTATTCTTGACTATATTCATTGAGATGTCTGGGGTTAGACTCCTACAATTTATTTTGGTGGGGCTCATTATTTTATAAAATTTATATATGATTACTCAAAAAAAGGTGTGGGTCTATGTTCTAAAATGTAAAGTTGATGTGTTTAATGTATTTAAAAAAATTAGATTTTTGGTTGAAATGAGAACTAGTAGGGAAATTAAGTGTTTTAGAATAAATAATGGAGGTGAGTTCACTTCTTTGGAATTTGAAAAATATTTAAAGGAATATATGATTGAAAGACATAAAACTAATATCTACACTACCCAAAAAAATGGTGTGGAAAAATGAATGGATGGGACTCTTCTAGAGAGAGCAATGTGCATGTTTAGTAATGTTAGTTTGCAACAAGATTTGTGGGAAAAAGTACTCACTACTACGTGTTATTTGGTGAATTAGTCACCATCAGTTTCCATAGAATGTAACATTATTGTAGAGATATGGACATTTTATCCTTGTGATTAGTTAGTTTTAAAAAATATTGGCTGTGAAGACTATATGCTCTTACTCCTAAAAATCAATGTTCTAAGTTATACCCTAAATCAAAGAAGTATTTCTTTATTAAATATGATGATGTAGTTAAGGGATATAGATTGCAAGATCGTACTATGCACAAAATCATCATTAAGAGATATAATGTATAATTTTAAGTGAAACAATAACATGAACCACAACATCAATAAATTCAATTAGAAACTCAGCCATCCATAGAAAAAAGAAAACATTTTTGAAGAAGAAGAAGCTCATGGAATAAAATTGTACAAGGAAACGTAACACCAAAATCAACACTACGGAGATGTAGAAATTTAATACAAAATATGTATTTCTTGGATTCTCATGATCTAATAATAATATTCTACTGTTAAATACATAATCGCCTGAATAAAATCTTTGCGGAATTTGAAACACAATCGCCAATCACAATATCATGAAGAAAGATCAATCACACATAACATGGATAATTTACCCGGGGAAAGCATATAGATAAAAACCATACTATATTATATTATGTATTATATCATGGATCATGAAACAATTACATACAAAGCTATAATCCAAGAGCTCTCAGTACATGAGCTAACTATCTCACAATGTCATACAAAAATTGGCAAGTTCCTTAGCCAATTTACTATCTCCAGACAACCTGCCTCCACTACGCAATCCCAACTGATAGAAATCCCTAAATGAATGGAATCCTTCTTGCCTTGACTACAAAATCCTCATGGGCACATCCAATGTGTGTGTGGTTGCATGTGTGCAACCGATAATGTCACAACTGACAGTTAACTGTCCCTTTCGCCTACATCTCAACAAGGTCTCCATTGGATATAACATGCATGCAATTAATAGTAGTAAATCTTCAGTTTCATGTGAGGCCACTGATTTTGAATTAATTAATAATTAATTCACTTGATCTCTCACTAGTGTATCTTTAGTTACAACTAGCATAACTGAGTTTAACTCACTTAACTGAGTTCTACTTTACAACTCTCATAATTGCACTTCCAACTCTGTTACAACTTAAAATCACTTAGTTACAACTAAGTCCACTTGCATGTCCCACCAACCAACCACTCAAATTGAAATTCCTATAGCTAACTAATTTTCCACTTCAGTTAATTATTTCCAAGTGCTCATTGAGAATATATTATTCTTTATTGTCTAACAAATATCAAGGGATAATAATAGCCGACATGCATCTATAAATAGACATGCAATATATAAATGGAACTTGCACATACATCTATAAATAGAACTCATCTATAAATAAAGTTTTCTCATGCATTTATAAATAGACATCCACCTAAAAATAGCCTGAGGCTCCATCCTAGTGTAGGAGCATAATTTTCACTAGGATCTTCTTGTTGAATCTCAACACTCCCTCACAACAAGAAAGGGATTATCCTTCACCTCGATCCTGTCTCTATGGTATTCAAATTTTCTCCTGGTGAGTGCCTTCGTCAGAATATCTGCATCCTGATATTCCGTAGGAATGTACTGAAGAAACATGATCTTCCTCCGCACACAATCTCTGAGATGATGGTACCGGATATCTATATGCTTAGATCGATCATGGAACACAAGATTAATCGAGGGTTTAATGCAACTTTGATTATCAAAATGAATCACTGTTGGATCTAAATGAGAACCAAACAAACCACTGTCAAAATGAATCACTGTCGGATAGCCTCACATGCATGCAACTTGACTTGCTACCATGTATTACGCTTCCACTGAACTAAGTGCCACAGATCTCTGCTTCCTGCTATACCAAGAAACGACTATAGATCCAATGCTAAAAATACTCCATGATGTGCTCTTTCTGTCCGATGGGATGCCCACCCAAACTGCATCCGTCAAGCCATGTAACTTCACCTCATTTGTTCGTTTGTACCATAAACCATACTCTGATGTGCGCCTCAGGTATCTCAGGACATGCTTGTCCTCCTTCCAAAAGAGCTTGGTAGGCTTAACCATAGCTTGACTCAGCTGGTTAACTACATAGAAAATGTCCGATCTTGTGTTCACTAGATACATTAGTGAACCTAGTAACTGTCAATAGACAGTAGCATCCACTACCTCTCCAGAAGTAGCATCCTCTTTCCTCCAATTTCCTAGAAGAGGAGTATCCATGGGTTTACAGCCCTCCATGTGAAACTTACCCAGTATCTCCCTTGCATACTTGCTTTGAGACACAAAAATTTCACCATCTCGCTGCCATATTTCCAATCCAAGGAAATAATGAAGGAGGCCCATATCCTTCATCTCAAACTCCTTTGCAAGATCCTCCTTGGATGAGTATATCAGTTTCTCATCACCAATCAATATTAAATCATCAACATAAATAACAATGATTAAAAGCTTACCCTCCACCATAATTTGGTATAGGCTTGCATCTGCTTCAATTTTGGTGAAACCTAGTCCAGTGAAATAGCTTTCTATCCAAGTGTACCAAGCATGGGGTGCTTGCTTCAGCCCATACAACGCTCTTTTGAGTCGGCACACATGCGAATCTCTGTTGAAGATCTCAAATCCATCAAGCTACTCTATGTACACCTCTTCCTTAATGATCCCATTGAGAAACACAGTCTTCACATCCATCTGATAAATGTGCCAGCCCATCTGCGTTAAGAGAGAAAGGATGGTCCTTATGGAAGAATACCTTGCGACAGGTGAAACGTTTTCTTCATAATATTTCTCCTCGATCTGTGAGAAGCTCAGGGCTAAAAACTTGGCCTTGTATTTATCAACACTCCCATCAGTAGCTTGCTTTACCTTGTAGATCCATCTCGAACCTACCAGTGATTTATCAACCGGCCTTGGAACAATTTCCCAAGCAATGTTTTTGACAACGGAGTCATACTCCTCCACAATTGCGTCTACCCATGTGGGCTCATGCACTACTTCTTGAAAGGAAGATGGTTCAGTCAAAATACATTTTCTCATGAGGGCCATCTATCCAGTAAATCGGTCAGGAGACTCTCTTTGTCTGCTTTGTGAAGTAGGGACTCCTACATTCTGTGTAGCATCAAGTCTTAGCCTATCAACTTTTGTGGTACGCTTTCTGCCTATTCTGATGTTTGGCTCTACGTGAGTGGACTCCTCCACTCCATGAACCTCCTCCTGTGGCTGATACATATCTAGAGACACATATTTGGGAGCCAACATTTCATCTTCTGCATGCAAGTCCAACTCCCTATCAAGAGACAACTGCATGGATTTCCCCTCATCAAATTTTATATCCCGTTGCACCACAATCATGTGACTGTTTGGAAAATACACACAATAATTATGGGGTGTTTCTATGTACCCCATAAATATCCCAACTTCAATAGTCAGCTCCAGCTTCTTGCTGGTGTCCTTGGTCACATGCACATAAACAAATGAGCCAAAAATCTTAAAGTGTGAAACATCTGGTTTCTTACCAGTGAAAGTTTCTTCAAGTGTACTCATGCCAATTACTCTATGAGGACAACGGTTTTGCACATAAACCACAGTATTGCAGGCTTCCACCCACAAATGCATTGGTAGGCCTTGATCATGCAACATCGCTCATGCTACACCCATGATCATTCTGTTCTTCCTCTCCATGACCCCATTTTGCTGTGGGTTATGAGGCGCTATGAGTTCTCTTCGAATTCCTTCTTTGCTGTAGAAATTTTTGAATTTGTTAGAGATGCATTCTCCACTATTATTGCTCCTCAGATCCTTCACTTTCTTCCCCGACTCTTTCTCCACCAATTTCTTAAACTCACAGAACTATGAGAATGTTTGATCCTTCTTCAGCATGAAGAAGACCCAACATTTACGAGAAAATTCATCAACAAAAATACATAGTACTTATGTTTTGCTGTTGAAGCAACTGAGAACGGTCCACACACGTCTGTGTGAACTGTCTCAAGGATCCGAGAAGCACGATTCTTATTTTCATGAAATGTGGAATTTACATACTTCCCCATGGTGCAAACCTTGCACTGATCTAACTGAGCAAGTATTCCCATTGGAAGTCTAATAGATATTTGTCGCATGACTTTCAAGGCTCCATGATGAAGATGGCCCAATCACCCGTGGCATAATTCGCCCTCATCCCAGATCACCATTTTTTCCGCCTTACCCATCATGGCAGCACAACCATCTACCTCTAGCTTGTAGAGATTCTTAACTTGAATCCCTGTCCTCTTGGTTTGACCTATTGTTTTATGTCACAGGAAAGATTTTCCATCACTGAAAACAACGTCATAGCCTTTGTCCTCCAACATTGCGAATGAGACCAATTTTTTCTTCAGACCTGGAACATGCATAACATATTTCAATTTAAATGGTCTACCTGACTCCCTCTAAAAGGTAATGGTACCAATGTTAGTTTCACTGTATCATCCATCGTCACCCATATGTATATTCATATAGAGATATTTCTCCTCCAAGTCACTGAAAATTTCCTTATCTCCCGTCATGTGGAAGGAAGCGCCACTATCCAAATACCACACTAATCCCAATGCCCTTGACACCATGCATGCGATCAAGGAGAAGTCATGTTCAAATTGCGAGGCAAGGTCCTCACTAGCTACAACTCATGTAGCCTTCTTGTTCTTCTTCTTTTGCAGACAATTAGTAGCCGCAGGTGCCCATGTTCGTGACAGTGAAAACACTTCACCTTCGACATATCTAGCTTCTTGCCTTTAGACACATATTTGGAATGGAATTTATTCCCCTTCCCCTTCTTCACCTTGGAAGCCAAAGCACAATCCTCTTCATCATCATGCTTTTATGAATAGGCATTTCTGGTGCTCTGCTTGAACTCCTCCTGCACCAGATCCGACCACAGTCGTTCCCAATCTGACAATTTTTCCCTTCTGTTGACAGAGTATTCATAACTGTGCCAACTCTTAGGAAGTCCCAAGAGAGACAATCTTACCAAATAATCATCAGAAACAGTTATTCCCACACTCCCTATTTCATCTCGACATTGGAAAAACTTCGTGAGATACTTTGGAATGTTGTTGCCCTTTTCCATCTTGATATTTATAAGTTTATCTTTGAGCTCTAATTTCCTATGGTCACTGCTGCTTTGGAATTGATCCGTCAAAGCCTTCCACATAGCATATGGTGTGGCTTTCCCATGGAGGCTTGAGAGAAATTGGTCTCATACTCCCTCCAACAATATCCTACTCACCTTTGCCACTTTCTTTCGCCATGCATCAAGATTTGCAGCATCTACAACATCTGTCTTAGGAACATCTCTTTCAATGGATTCCTTCAAGCCATTTTCTTCGAGTATTGCTTCCATCCCATCCTTCCAATAAATTTAGTTTGAGCTAGCCGCGAATGCATACTCTAACCTCAAGCCATTGAAATCCATGTTGATCTTGAATCAACTGTAGTGCCAAGAAAGTATTTCTGCAAATTCGAATTCTTTCCACCAACAAACTCACCTCCTTCTTCAAAATTGAAATTTCCCGTGATCTAATACCATGTATAAATTTAATACAAAATATGTATTTCCTGGATTCTCCTAATCTAACAATGATATGCTACTGTTAAATAAAAAATCGCTTCTACAAAATCTTTACGAAATTTGAAACACAATCGCCAATCACAATATCATGAAGAAAGATCAATCACACATAATACAGATAATTTACCAGGGGAAAGCATATACCTAAAAACCCCACTATATTCTATTATATATTATATCATGGATCATGAAATAATTACATACAAATCTCTAATCCAAGAGCTCTCAGTACATGATCTAACTGTCTCACATTGTCATACAAAAATTGGCAAGTTCCTTAGCCAATTTATTGTCTCTAGACAACCTGCCTCCACTGCGCAATCCTCACTGATAGTAATCCCTCAATGAATGGAATCATGCTTGTCTTGAATTCGCAATCCTCATGGGCACATCCAATGTGTGTGTGGTTGCATGTGTGCAACTGATAATGTCACAACTGATAGTGAACTGTCCCTTTCACCTACATCTCAACTGGGTTTCCACTGGATCTGACATGCATGCAATTAATAGTAGTAAAACTTCAATTGCATGTGAGGCCACTGATTGTGAATTAATTAATAATTAATTCACTTGAACTCTCACTAGTGTATCTTCAGTTACAACTAGCACAACAGCGTTTAACTCACTTAACTGAGTTAAACTACTTTACAACTCTCATAATTGCACTTCCAACTTTGCTACAACTTCGAATCACTCAGTTACAACTAATTCCACTTGCATGTCCCACCAACCAACCACTCGACTCAAAATTCCTATAGCTAACTAATTTTCCACTTTAGTTAACTATTTCCAAGTGCTCATTGAGAATAGATTATTGTTTATTGTCCAACTAATATTAAGGGATAATAATAGCCGACATGCATCTATAAATAGACATGCAATCTATAAATAGAAATTTCACATACATCTATAAATAGACCTCATCTATAAATATAATTTTCTCATGCATCTATAAATAGAAATCCACTAAAAATATCCTGAGGCTCCATCGTAGTGTAGGTGCATAATTTTCACTAGAATCTTCTTGTTGAATCTCAATAGGAGATCCACACGAGACATAAATCCTATAAATAGGTATAAATATTATCTTTAATATGTTTCTTTGATTACTAATTATGGGGAACCCTCATGTTTTCAAGAAGTAGTGTATAATAATATAAGCATTGAATGAAAAATAACAATGGAAGAAAAAATGGATTCCTTAGAGAAGAACAAAATAAGGAAGTTAGTGGAACTCCCAAAGGATAGAAGCATTGTTGAGTGCAAGTGAGTATACAAATTAAAGAAGGGTTTCAATGGAAAATTTGAGAGATACAAAGAAAAAAATGTTGCAAAATATATTCTCAAATGGAATGTATTCGTTTCGATGAAATCTTCTCACATGTTTTCAATCTTGTCTATATTCATGTTGTAGTAGCACCAGTTGCTTTATTTGACCTTGAAATTGGAAAATTTAGATGTTAAAACAAAATTTCTACATGGAGATTAGGATGAGGACATGTATATGGAATAACCCAAAGGGTTTGTTCAAGATCAAAAGGGAAAATTTTTTCACAAGATCAAGAAGTCACTCCATGGTTTGAAATAGTCCCCAAGGAAATGGTCCACGAAGTTTGATTCTTCCATGGTGAACTAATAATTTCACATAAGTGAGTATAACCATTGTGCTTACTTGAAAAGTATAGACTATGTATTTATTATCTAGGTGTTATGTTTTGATAATATGCTTGTTGTAATAAAAATCATGGTTGAGATCAATAGGTTAAAGACTTAATTGGATAAGACTTTTTATATGAAGGATTTAGGAGGTCAAAAACAAATTGGCCGTGGAAATACATAAAGATAGGAAAAATGGCAAGCTTTAGTTATCACAATAGAAGTATGTGACAAAATACTCATGAATTTTGGTATGAATAATTTGAAACATGTAAAAATCCCTTTCCCTTCCCATTTTAAGCTTTATTCAATATTATATCCTAGTAGTGAAGAAGAAAAGGGCTATATGTCTTATTGACAATATGCCAACGTAGGATTTTTAATGTATGCAATGGTATGTAGTAGACTAGATATTTCACATGCAATTGATGTTGTTAATTTTCATGGAAAATATGGGAAAGGATTATTAGGAAATAATGAAATGGGTTCTTCAAAATCTTAGAGGCACAAGTAATAAGTGCATCAACTTTAATCTTTGTAATGATTTAGTTTGTGGTTATGTTGATTCATATTCTGAAGGTGTTTCATACCAAAGGAGATCTAATTCAGGTTATGTCTTTACTCTTGCAAGAGAATGTATAAGTTGGATGTCAAAGCTTCAAGAAATGATTTATTTGTCCAATACTAAGTTAGAATATATCGATGTCTCATGTGCATGCAAATAGACAATTTGGTTAAAGGGTTGTGTTGGTGTGTTTGGCACACGAATGTACCAAATCACACTTGCTTAAGAGGGGTGGTTTTTCCCTCTTAAGTTATTGGTCAGATGAAGAAAATAGATGGAGTCAAGAAAGTTAGTGGAACATGCTAAAACATAAACATACTAGATAGAGAAATAACATGCATATTCGAACACAAAAACTAAACTAAAAACAAAATAAATAAAACAAAAGATCTAACTAGAGTCAAACAACTTCAATAATCCAAACGGCAGCGCTTACATCCCCTCTTATTGACTGCTCGTAGGAAATGAGGATGAAACTTTAACCCACTTTTCAAGGGGCCCTTGGAACTATGGAGCTCCAAGTCCCGATGCAAGGATGTATTTATTTCCGAGCTTCCTTGGCGCAAAGTATCCCTCTCTCTACTATGGTGGATTGGAATTGTTGGATGGACAACAACCGATTCCCCTCTATCTCTACTCCAGATCACACACTGCTGGCATTGCTTGGGGAAATTCTGGCCAGCATAACAATGTGTTCTCATATTGTTCATCTCTTGGTGGCCTTTTATAGGAGAATTCAAATCCTCCTTCCCTCTCTTGGTAAATTGCGGATGGTGACCCAAGAGAGGAGGGTGATTCCATTTTGTGCCACATTTATTCCATTGTGTGCTCCTTTGAGGTCTTAAGGAGGCTTGGGCGGCTATCCTTAGGTGACCTCAAGTGTGGCATCAATGTCCTGGAGTGTGATTTGTGGTCCTAGAAAGTGACTCCCGCCACTCTCAGGACCACGCGGTGTTTTGAGGAAAATCCATGCAAAGGTGCAATTATCGAAGAATTATGCGCACAAACATGCATTTGACTAGTTCTTTATATGTGCAATTTGATTTTTCCTTTCAGATGTTAGAAATTTTTAAATACTTCAGATTCTCTAATGCCTTTCAGCCCTGTAAATCCTTCTTCCTGACATTAAATAATGTCATATTTTCTTGTCCTATTTTACACTGATAAAAATTTCCCGCTAATGTGTGAGGTCTAGGAAGAAATGTATAGTCATAATACATTATAGTTTCTTTTCTGTGTACTGTGTGGAGAGAGAGACAGACCTGCATGTAGCTTGGAGCTAGAAACACCCTGCACTGGGTCGAAGAGCGACCATGTCCTATGGGATCCCTACAACCAATGATATAATACAATATATACAAATTTTCTACGAGGTGGGCATGTCCCATGCTCGTGATGCTTTGGCTAGTTAAACAAATCTATTTGAAAGATGCAGATTCTGTCTGTGTCACTAGTATGGTAGCGATATGTTGGTTCATGACGACGAATTTTGACGTCCTCAAGGGAATTTTTTCTTTGACTATAGGTGGAAAGTGGTACACATAGGTGTAAAATTGGTATGGGTTATAAATGCGCATTGTATGCATAGGCGTTGGTTGGGACCTTCCCATGTCAGAATTGCTGAAAGAGACGCTTATAAAGGCACCGGTCTTTGATGAATTTAATCAAAGTGCAATGGTTGTAAGGTACGATACCATCTTGACATGAAAGCTTTTGTTGTAGTATAATGTCAGGAGGATCGATGACATCTGTGGGAAATGATGTCTCCCACAGTGCCACATGAGGATGCCCTTTTTATGGAGAGGGTGATCCAAGGTACCGCTTCATTTTTGGAAAAGAGGTGTTGATGTCGACAAAATGGAAGACTTAAATGAGGGAGTCACTAATGTATGGGATCAAGATCTTGGGTGTTATGGTGGATATGTCGCACAGGTGTACGAAATCGCACCAGCTTAAAGAGTGTGGTCTACTCTTTAAACTATTGGTAACAGGAAGAAAGTGGGGGAGATCAAAAGCATAATATTTAATGAAAAACAGTATGCTAAAGTATGCTCTAGTTAAACTAAAACTAAAACAAAAATATACAGAAGCTATAAAGAGAGTCAAAACAATAATAATGCAAACAATGGATCGATGGCCTCTTCTTATTAAACATTTGAAATGGAGAATAAATTTTACCCAGCTTCCAAAGGGCCCCTAGGCAATGGCTCTAGGTCTCGATGCAAGGATGTTGCCTTCCAAGTTCTGCCTCTGATGCATTTTCCCTCTCTCTCTTTGCTGTGGTGGACTAGGATATTGGGTGGCAAAATATCTAGTCCTCTTTAACTGCAGCTCTGGGTCACACACTGTTGGTGTTGATTGGGCAACTTTGGCCACCATAACAATGTGATCACCATTTCTTCATCTCTTGGTGGATTTATATAGGTGAGTTTCAAATCCTCCTTCCCTCCCTTGGTACATGATGGATAGTGACCCAAGGGAGAGGTATGATTCCATTGTGTGCTGAAATATTCTTTTGTGTGCTCACATAGTGTCTGATGAGGCACTGGTGGCTGTCCTTAGGCGGCTTTCACATAAGGAGTAACTGTCCTTTGTTTGGTGTGGTCCCGGAAAGTGAATTTTTTCCATTTCCAAGAATGCGCACTTATCAGGAAAAAAGGCGCACAGAAGGTGCTCTTCTTGAAGGATAAAGTGCACAATTCAGCATTTATGACTAGTTCAAATCTGATTTTCTCAAAACCTTAGAGATTTTTAAATACTCCTTGATTCCATAATGTGTTCCTGCCCTATAAATCCTTAGGCTTGTGTTGTGTAACTAGCTCCAAAAAGAGAAGAAAAGAGATATCAATGCCTTAGAAATGAGCCACTTTGAGGGGGAAACCTCCAATACATTACATAAATGAACAATTCTTGGATGATTCAAATGAACAAAACCTGAATTCCTATACTCTAGGGAGTCCATGGAGACACAATATAATCCTAGTGGGGCCACAATGTAATCCTAGCCAACCTAACAATAATAATGTAAGGGCACAATAATAAAAATATGGGGGTTACGTGGGTAAAAAAATAACAATAAGGGGGGATAAACTAACATAATAAGGGACTACACTATTAATATAGGGACTTAACATGCCCCTCTCCTTCAAACAAGTGTTGTCCTCAACGCTTGATTATTTCTTGATGCTTCTGTATAAAATTCTCATCCTCCCACGTGGAATATTCTACAGGAAAGTTCTTCCACTTGTTGAGATACTCTGAAATTGATCGTACTTGTTGATTTATTGTTTCTGTGACTGCTTCAGAACTTCTTTCGATGTGATGTTGATATTCTTGTTGTTTCATTAGATTCTGCACCAATGTTAGGTTATCCTTTGAGAGTTGGAGAACTTGTTGTTGATGCTCGATGTCATCTTCCACTAATTTATCATCCATATTAGCTATTATTTTATCCTTCAAACCATAAAACTTAGCCTCCATTTCTTCTTTAAACCATCTATGTCATCTTCGGTTGCTCTTCGTAAGATCGAAATTTGTTGCACTTGGTACCGTAATTTTGATATCTCATACTGCAATTCTGCCTCTTCATGCGTCACAGTATATATTTCTGAGGGCTTAATGGGTGTTGAATTATTTTTAGGAGGCACTTCAGAACCCAATACTGAAATATATGCCCAATAGGCCCTTGGAATCACTTCAAACTGATTTTTCAAACAAGATTTATGCAATTCGGGAAAAACAATACACACCTTTTACTTGCTTTTGAGGAGCTCGATATTGGAATTAGATTATCTCTGTAATTGAAAATCTTCGATATCTGAAATTCAGTCTTGTAGTAGCCCTCTAAAGCTTCTTTCAAATGCCACAGGTATGATCTGATTTGGATTCTTCAAGACAAAGTTATTTCTAATCTCCCACAATGACCCAATTTTGGACTGGTTCAGTAGAGCGAACTTGTACGACTTGCCACGTGTCACTGTTTCGTCCTTAATTTCTGAAATTGATAGCCAAGAAACTAACTTCTGTGTAGTTGTGACCAATTTTTACGGCACTCCAATTCGATGCCCAAAGAGAGAGTTATTGAACTTTTCCCACGATCACCTCTTTGAGATGAAATTCAGGAGCCTGAAAAAGCACTACCTTCCACAGATCATATCTCCAAAAATATTGCGAACCAAGCTCTGAAATTTTTTGATGAATTTCCTCAAGATTTCAGCTTCGCACCATATGAATTTCAGATTCTGAACCTTCGTAGAAAAACATTTATAGCGAAAATTCCACGATGACCTGTTTAGGAGCCTGAAAAAAGACCTAACTTCCACAGATCATATCTCCGAAAATATTGCGAACCAAGCTCTGAAAGTTTTAGACAAACTTCCTCATGATTTCAGCTTCACACCCTAAAACTTTCAGCTTCTGAAACTTCGTAGAAAAAAATTTATAGCGAAAATTCCACGATGACCTGTTTGGAGCAGCGAAACCCTAGAATCCAAAGCTTTGATACCAAATGTTGTGTAACCAACTCCAAAAAGAGAAGAAAAGAGATATCAATGCCTTAGAAATGAGCCACTTCGAGGGGGCAACCTCAAATACATTACATAAATGAACAATTATTGGATGATTCAAATGAACAAAACCTCCTTCTATATATAGGAGTCCATGGGGCCACAATATAATCCTAGTGGGGCCACAATGTAATCCTAGCCGACCTAACAATAATAATGTAAGGGCACAATAATAAAAATATGGGGGTTACATGGGTACAATAATAACAATAAGGGGGGCTAAACTAACATAATAAGGGACTACACTATTAATATAGGGACTTAACAGCTTGAAATTAATTAATGTCATGTTATGCTGTACTATTTTCCAATGTTAAAAGTTGCCCCCTAATGTGTGAGGTCTAGGAAGAACTGTATAGCCAAAATACATTATAGTTTCTTTTCTGTATCGTACGCAGAGAGAGAGAGAGAGAGAGAGAGAGAGAGAGAGAGAGAGAGAGGCCTGTGTGAATTTTGGAATTGACAACACCTTGCACCGTTTTCGAGATAACCATGGCCTAAGGGACCCCATGCAAGCAGAAAAAATATACAACATATTTACAAAATTTCAACGAGGCGGGCATGTCCCATGCTCGTGATGCTATGGCTAGTTTAAAAAAATTGACAGATACATGCGTTGTGTGTGCCACTACTATGGTAGTGATGCTGGTGGTTGTTGATGATGACTGCTGATGCCCTTAGGGGCATTTTTTACTTGATGATAAGTGGAAATTGGTACCCATATGCGTAATCTTGGTATGGCATATCACTGCACAAGTATGCATATGTACTGGTTGGGACCTTCCCATGTAAGCATTGTTGTTAGAGATGCTTATGGAGGCACGGGTCTTCGACGGATCTGATCAAAGTGCAATGGTTGTAAGGTATGAGACGATCGTGAAATGAAAGCTTTTGTTGTAGTTGAATGACAGGAGGATAGATGACATCTGTGGACAATGATGTCTCCCACAGTGCCACCTAAGGATACCCCTTTGTATGGGGAGGGGTGCTCCAAAGTACCACTTTCTTTTTGGAAAAGAGGTGTCGAGGTAGACAAAAAGGAAGCCTTAACCAAATCGTGGGTCACTGACCTGAGCAGTCGGAGCCCTAGGTGTGATGGGTTTAACATAGGCATGTTGGTGAGAGGTGACTGAAAATAGATGATGGGGATTTAGTGACTCGAGGTCGAAGTATACTTTAGCAGCTTGGCAGCAGTCATAGTTATTTCTGCAGGTAAAATCCCTGGAATTGGTAGGAATTCCAGTGCAGGTGTGAAACGGCTATGAATGTCATGATGGTGCGTGCATGGGGGTTGAAATACTTCAACCAAGGGGAATGAGGGACTACTGCCATGGGAGAAAAGGTGAAATATGAGGGCGAAGTGGCAAAGGGCATCATTTTCAGTCTTTGTACACTTACCAAAAGAATAAAATAATGAGGTTTGGTTTGTACAAAACACAGAGATGGGTACCCCAAAAAATGAAAAGGGGTCTCTCAATGAAGGTGTGAGGACGGTGTTTTGCTGTGGGTAGGGGTCCCATTGGTTGGTATCATGTGCAGGTCTGATGAAGCGGAAAATGTCGCAGATGGGATTATGCTGATGGAGGTATGGTGGGACAAATGCGATGCGCAGAGGTGCGCTTTCAATATGCTTGTACAACCTGGTCATTCGGGAAGGGGGTTTTGAGTTTGAATGGTAAAATTAACCTTATGCATGATAGATGGATGGGCATGAGGTGCTTCCTAGACTGAAATGGTATGGCCATGGTGTCACTTGTGCGGTGATATATGGTCTACTTTGGGTGACGAGTGCCATGGAGGGGAGGCTCTATCGACCAACACGGATGTTTATCATGTGCAGGGTGAGGTGATGATAAACATGGTTAGGTATGAGGCTCCTATGGTTTATTTCTGATAGAGAAATGATGTCAGGATATGCAAATTTTTCAAGGACTCTATCATGCTGAGGGTAGAATGATACCTGCTCCGGAACTTTCAGTGGACGGTGTTGTGAACGGTTTGCGGGTTCTTCCTGCAAAAAAAAGCTACCTCAAGTGAAAGCATCTTCTTTTCATCCAATATTATTGGAAAACATGAACTTTGGAAAGGAAGAAGGGAGGGTGCATACCTGCCAACACTGAATTTTTTTTTTTTTTTTTGGGAAGCAAATGTGTGGCATCACTTTCGTTTGTCATGGCATACTAATGATGGTGCAACTTACGGTTTGTGGAATGGACCTTCTGATCTCTTGTTATTGACCTCCGAAGTTCTGCAAAAGGGAGATAAATATGGGATTATGGCCCTAATACTATTCATTTGTACTTGCTGAGTTTTGGGAGATCAGAGGCGATTGCAGATCCTTTCTTGTCGTTGTGGTCAGCCCATGTACCAGGAATAAGTGATATCATGTCGAGGTAACTTTCATGATGTCCTACATTTCAATTTTTCAGTTTGATAGTGTTGGGGGCCGTAAAAATTGGGTTTGAAAGGCCTCAAAGGGACTTTTTTCCCTAGATTTTGCGAGCGATCTAGGCAAAGAGGCACCCCCCTTACGTGCATTTCTGAGGGACAGACACACGAGGGCATGCTAATCCCTCCTTTTTGTGTGCAAGGGCGCGCATGTGAAGGAAACAAGCATGCAAGGGCGCGCCTGTCTGAGAGACAGACGTGCAAAGGACAGGGTGATAGAAAAAATTGGGTTTTTTTTATCTATTTTGATGTTTTTCTCTGTACTCATGGGTTTCTGTGTTGCTTGATAGGTTGGTGTGGAGAGAACGAGATTGGCCCGAGATCCAGACCTCTCTAGCTACTGATGCTGGGGCACGCCGTCAGTTGGCTGCATGGGGCCTTCTATAGTTTTCTGAGAACGAGTTTCTTCGGTCTCAGGACGAACTGTTACGTTATATTATACAACATTGGTGGAGGAGGCGTAATATGTTCGTACTGAGGGGGAAGAACTTGATTATGCATCTGGAGATGGATATATACTTCGTGACTGGGTTACTGCCTCAGGGTGAGGCTCTGAGGTATCCACTCGCTGCTGGGAGAGTGAACCTAGACAGATTCTAGTGGAGGCATTGTGGTGGTGCACCTCTTACTGAGGGGTGCATCAATATTGCATCTGTGACAGATGTGGCTAAGCAGTGTGCTCTGGCTATTATTGTGCGACTGGCAGGGTCGTTTGCTCGACATCAGGCATCGGGCCCATAGGTGGGAGTTTTATGCCATTTGAGGGGTGGGAATTTTTTGGATTTTTCCCACTTTTGTTTTGATGGTATGGTGTCGTAATTGACTAGGGTCCAATGTGGATCCAAGTCATTTGCGTACTCTAGAATATGTGCAACATTATGTATGAGAGGGTGGTGTTGTTGAGGCCTGTTGTGGCAGTGCCTATTGGGGGGCTGCAGGAGCCACGCATGAGGAGGTGGGCTCTAGTGATGCCACACGATGGTGGCGGCATGGTGGGTTGTTATTGGAATGACACAGCAGAGGCTTGGTTTGAGGCCAACCCACAAATGTTCTTTCCATACTCATATGCGGGGATGGACTTTTAGGGTGATCTAGATATCGGTCTCCCTTTCGGTTATGTTTGGGGTCATGCATATATGTGCTATATTTTTCTGCATTTGTTCAAGTTTTTATGTACTTGTAATATTCCCATCTTAGCTCATAGCTAAGTGGAATATTAATTTTTGTCAATAAATTCAAATGCATGAATAAGTGAGCAAGGAGGCTCATAAAAACTACTCTAGCATGAATAAAAACCCCTCACAATGTAAAAGGGGCCATGAAATAACCAGCTCAAGCAACCACATGTGTGTACAAGGGTAAGTTGACCAAGTCAACTCAACTTGTCTTTAAAATAATGGATCCATGAATATGGCAACTCAATGTGGATGGAGGCAAATTTAACAAAACAATTTCAAGACTCCTTAAATGTGAAAAGGGGCAAGGCAAAGAGGCTCAATCAAGGAAGATTCTTAGAAGATGCATTTAGTCACATTGACTAAATCAAACCACACAACACCTAGTTTCTCTCCACTTAATGGGACAACGTAACCCTAGAGGAGGGAAGCTTGGCACGGAAGAAAACCCTAGTGGAGTGGGGCCCTTGGAGGAGAAGCACATTTTCTATATAATGAAGGAAGGGAAACCATTTGGGTTTATATTTGAGATTATAATTTCATGAGGTCTACTTATACTTCTGCATACTTAGCTGTTTATCTAAGTTGCTTCACTTCTTAGTGCAAGGGTTTTCTCATGTGGGAATGCTCTGCTTTTTCTTGGAGATCTTGTATCAAGAGATCTAAGGGAAGTTTCTGATATGTAATTTCCACTTTCAGGTGTTAGGCCAAGTACTTGTGCTCCATATCTACATATTCCCTTTAGGATACTGTGTTATTTGTATAGAGGTGCAGTGGAAGGGGTTAAAACCCCATTGTTTGGAGCTAGTTTCCCAAAGGGAAGCTCAACCTTCTTCTGGGAGTTGATAAAAGAGAGTCTACAGCCATTATTATGTGTATTAAGTCATTTTATGCAAAGCTAAAGTCCTACAACTTTATTTCAGTATTATATCTGCAACTGCTCTTTTACATATTGTTTTTTGTGGGTAAACCCTTGTCGGGTGATCATAAAATTGTGTAAAAGGGATTGGATCTCTGTATTAATTCTTCTTTGAGCATTATAATATAAATATAAGTCATTATATTTTATCTTGTTGATTATTTACTTCAATAGACTGCGCAGTGTCTTTTGCAGCAGCTCCGACATTTGCATGTTTTGGGGTTTTTGTCCATTTTCAGCTATTTGAGCATGGGAGGCCAATTTAACTCTGATGTTGGTATTTGTTTCTGAAATACTCTAGCATTAAGCTCCTATATTGACTAATATAAAGGAAAAAACCATTATTTTATACTGCTGTAACTCAATACTCAGGAAAACTGCGTTTCTGGGTCACTAGTGGTTCTTTTCCCCACTTGGTTGTCTTTCTGAAGTAATGTTTGTTGTAGTTTTTGTAAAATGATGAGATATGCATATGATATGGCCTCTGATATTATCATTTTCTGATTCCTCTTGAGTTTTTGAAGAAATTATGTAAATTCTAAAGTGGGATTTCCATTTTGCTGCAACCTTCCTCTTTCAGCAGTTTTCAGCTAGTCTAGTTTGTGGGAGATCTGTTTAAGGTCTTTAAGGTCTTTAAGTTCTTTAAGGCCACATTTTGTAATGATGATAACCAATATCTACATGACTTGGAGCAAGTGCTTTTTTGTTTTTATTGTATGCAGTTGATATATATTGTTTCTCACTACTTTCTAGTAGATGAGTTGACATGCATAGCTGAAAATATTTTGGGAGGCTACTTGCCACTTGATGTTTTAAATCAGCAGTTGGGAAAACTGTGCTATACCCACCATAGAGGCCATATGTATCATCTTCACTTGCACATAAAATTTAGAAACTTTCTGATTTGGATGACATATGGTGGTGATGTTCCATTCACTTTGAATGGAATGATTTGGGCCAGCAAGATCCATGACTTTGGAGGAAGGATATTTGGAGATCCAACCTTTGTTTTGCCATCAAAGGGAAGCCTTACTGCAACCCAGGAACAGTATGTACTCTACACTTTCCATGAGTGGAGAGGGAGACAACGTGGGGTAGGCTATTTTTCCTATCATGTTCAGCCATTCAACCCACCTTATTTGCAAGAGCTCAAGGTGGAGAAGATTTACCATGAGTTGCCATCTTGGGAGGCAACAAATTTTGCTTGGATGATAGCATGGGGATGAGAGTCTTTCATTGATGATGAAGTGCTACATGATTGTCACCACTCCTACCTTGAGGAGGCCTTAGATCAGCAAGAAATTTCCCATATCAGCCTTCCATTCTTCCATGACAACAGCCATTGGGCTTATTCACCACAAGCCAACTTGTACGCTTGGGAGGAACCATTGGAAGACAAACACTTTGGTAGAAAATCTGATGAACGGATGGAGGCTATGGATGAGAAGGCCACAAAGGAAGGAGAATAAATTTTGCAGCACCCTTGCAGTTGCTTGAGGACAAGCAACATTTGGGAGGGGGAGACTGGAATATTCCTAACTTAGCTCATAGCTAAGTGGAATATTAATTTTTGTCAATAAATTCAAATGCATGAATAAGTGAGCAAGGAGGCTCATAAAAACTACTCTAGCATGAATAAAAACCCCTCACAATGTCAAAGGGGCCATGAAATAACCAGCTCAAGAAACCACATGTGTGTCCAAGGGTAAGTTGACCAAGTCAACTCAACTTGTCTTTAAAAGAATGGATCCATGAATAAGGCAACTCAATGTGAATGGAGGTAAATTTAGCAAAACAATTTGAAGACTCATTAAATGTGAAAAGGGGCAAGGCAAAGAGACTCAATCAAGGAAGATTCTTAGAAGATGCATTTAGTCACATTGACTAAATCAAACAACGTCGCACCTAGTTTCTCTCCACTTAATGGGACAACGTAACCCTAGAGGAGGGAAGCTTGGCAAGGAAGCAAACCCTAGTGGAGTGGGGCCCTTGGAGGAGAATCAAATTTTATATTGGAGATTATAATTTCATGAGGTCTTCTTAGACTTCTGCATACTTAGCTATTTAGCTAAGTTGCTGCACTTCTTAGTGCAAGGGTTTTCTCATGTGGGAATGATCTGCTTTTTCTTGGAGATCTTGTAGCAAGAGATCTAAGGGAAGCTTCTGATATGTAATTTCCACTTTCAGGTGTTATTTCAAGCACTTTTTCTCCATATCTGCACAGTCCCTTGAGGATACTGCGTTATTTGTATAGAGGTGCAGTGAAAGGGGTTAAAACCCCATTGTTTGGAGCTAGTTTCCCAAAGGGAAGCTCAACCTTATTATGGGAGCTGATCAAAGAGATTATACAGCCATTATTATGTGTATTCAGTCATTTTATGCAGAGCTACAACCCTGCAGCATTATTTCAGTATTAAATCTGCAACTGCTCTTTTACATATTGTTTTTTCTGGGTAAACCCTTGCCGGGTGATCATAAAATTGTGTAAAAGAGATTGGATCTCTGTATTAATTCTTATTTGAGAATTATAATATAAATATCAGTAATTATCTCTTATCTTTCTAAGTATTTACTTCAATAGACTGCGCATTTTCTTTTGCAGTAGCTCCGACATTTGCATGTTTTGGGGTTTTTGTCCATTTTCAGCTATTTGAGCATGGGAGGCCTATTTAACTTTGATGTTGGTATTTTTTTATGAAATACTATTGCATGAAGCTCCTATATTGACTAATATAAAGGAAAAAACCGTTATTTTATACTGTTGTAACTCAATACTTAGGAAAACTGTGATTCTAGGTCACTAGTGGTGCTTTTCCCCACTTGGTTGTCTTTCTGAAGTAATGTTTGCTGTAGTTTTTGTCAAATGATGAGATATGAATATTTTATGACCTATGATATGATAATTTACTGATTCCTCTTGATTTTTTGAAGAAATTATGTAAATTCTGAAGTGGGATTTCCATTTTGCTACAACCTTCCTCTTTCAGCAGTTTTCAGCTAGTCTAGTTTGTGGGAGATCTGTTTAAGGTATTTAAGTTCATTTTTTTCAGCTTAAATTACACACATAAGTCACATACAGCCTATATGAGAGGACCCAAGCATTAATCTACATTTCTGTTGCATATTTTTGCTTATACAACGTTTTCCTTGAGGTGCTTGTCAATAGTCCTGAAAGGGAAGTATTAGCCTTCGACATAGTTCTATAGAAAAATTCTGCTAATGGGATAGCTAGCCTCTGGATCTAAATATCTTTTTAGAGGTGACATATCCAGTAAATTCCCCTGCATTCAATCTCTGGAATATATCCAGTTTTTGATTGTTAATGTTTTCTTGAAAAAGGATTTTCATTTGTCGGATTCATGAGGATTTCCTGATTTGGAATATTATAGTACTTGTGTGTTTTGTTATTGAAACTGAAATTATTTTGGCTACTCCTGCAGATGTTGGTGAGGCGGGTTTCCCAGTGGCCCATTTGGTGGGTCATGACCCTCCACTATGACCTTGTGGTGGTCAGGGGGGAGGTGGCGTAGGTGGACTGGGTGGTGGTGCTGGTGGACCTGGCGAGGATGGTGTTGGCCCTTCTGGTGAGGGTAGAAACTTGGCTGCAACAGAGGTGGTGGCTGAGCGATCACGTGTAGATGTGGCTGAGGCATGCAATGCAGTACTGGTGGCTAAAGTGAACACTCTAGAGGACTTCTAGGGTCGAGTGGACTATTTGACCTAGGGGATGCCTGCTCGAGGTTTCATGGAAGATTTCAAGGAGGTTTTTTTAAGTACAGTGATGGCCCGTGAGAGGGATTATTGGCCCACTCTACGTCGGGTAGCTATTATAGTGGCGACAACAACTCCGGTAGTGGCACCCGGAGCAATGGTGGGTCCAGTTGCTCCCTAGAGTATTTTTGTACACAGGGAAAGCACCTATTATGAGGATGCTTCCCTTATTTTTGAAGACCTTTGTATCTTTGGGCTGGCCAGTGGGCCAGCGATACTATTTTTTTTACTCAGATACACATATTTTTTGATACATATATGAGAGATCTTTTTGCGGCTCTACATGGTGTGTTATCTATTTCGGTTTATATATTTTGTGTTATGCTAATGGATATATATGTTTTTGGTTTTTTATGTATGATGGTTTATTCGTGATGCATTCCAATCTAGGATATTATTAGCTATGCGTTCAGCTGCTTAGTTTTGATTCCTTGGTACATGTGAAAATGTAATGTAATCAAATTGTCTGCTTAATCTTTTGGCACACAAATATTTTATAAACAGGTGTATGTCTGTAGTCTCAAATGTTTGGTTCAACTGTGATACTACTAAATAGGAATCAAGGTAGACATGCATATGGAGGATGCCCTGATGGAGGGCCTCACACATAAGTCCGATGACGACATCATATTCTACCTGATTGTTTTTTTTTTATCCGATGCACACGTCGTTTGAACACAGTGGTGATCGGTCAGGGTGGTAGATGACCCAGGTAGCTATAGCTAAGTTTTGAGACCATCGGGATGCTCCATCAGCAAATCCGAAATAGGGTTCAAGTTTCTGATCCATGGTGGCACTTTGAGCGCAATTTTTACATAATTTTTTGGGTCAAAAATATTTTGGTGTTGGGGATTTTGTGTACTCTAACTCTAGGGGACAAGGGTTGTTGGGGCCCTTATGGGTAGAACTTATTAAGGTAAAGGCCGTTGACGGGGTTAGTGAGGTAGGTCCCGTCTGGTTTTGTCAAGATGTATGCCCCCTGTCGGAGGCAATGTTTGATGATATAGGGTCCTTTCCACAAGGTTTCGAATTTTCCTGGCCCTAAGGCCTCTTTTGTGACATCATAGTGAAGAACTAACTCTCCCTTGTAAATGAGCGAGAGGTGATGTGGCGGTTGAATGATGCTTTCACCCTTTTCTTACGGGCCTCATTGTGTTTTAGCGATTCTCATCGACTTTTGTCCACTAGCTCTAGTTGTACCAGGAGTTGTTCTAGAGGCTGGGTGTCATCAAGGAGTTCGATGGCGGTGTGCAAGTTTGGGATCCTGCGGAAATCAATGCAAAAGCGTAAGGTACCTTGGTCTTTTGCAACAGGAATAAAGTGGAAATCTTGGGACGAGGGGGCGGTTGGAATCCTGTCTTGGGCGTGCGATGATACAAGTCGTATGTGGTGAATTGTGTCACTAGCATGTGGCAGGGGAAGGATCTTGGTAATGGAGTCCTGTTTGAGCATAAATTTGGGTCTCCCTCCAGGATAGTTAATTTCCGGTAGGTGGAATTTGTTCTTATCATAGAGTTTCCTGAATGCTTTCAGTAGCGGGCATGCCTCTGGTGCATGATCTTGACCAGTGAAAATGATGCACAGTATCACAGTGCTGATAGAGTAGATAGTGTGAGCTTCTACGATACTCGTTGTCCCTGATGTGGACGCTTTGAAAGGGTCAGTCGTAGAAGAGGTCGTCTTCTATTTCCATTTTCACGCCATTGGTTTAGAATTGTCTTCCTCTTTGGTGGATGGTTGACTTAATGCCTCTCGAGCTGCTCTTAGCTTGGGGAGATGTGAACACTTAAACGTATGATGAAAGTGTGAGAAAATTCGTCAATAAGTGCATGTGATCTTCTCTTGATTGGAGAGAAGTTTCTGAGGGAGAGAAGAGACTGTGCAGAGACTATTTGCAAGGGGCTTGAGTTCTCTGCATCGGGTTGACTTGGTGATCATTCATATCAAATAGGCCACATGTTATCCTAGACTTTTCCTGGGGTACACATGGTTGGTGTGCGGTCTTATCAGGCTTGACACACCATTGCGGTGGTGGGGATGCTGACCTGGTGATGTATCTTTTATGCCATTCCAGGAGATCGTCCTCTCTCTTTTCTATGGCATTAATCATGTCGATAGTGGGACAGATCTGGGAGGCATAAGTACAATGTCACTCATAATGATTACCCTTACATATCAGGCAAAATATCCGTGATATGGGGGTCCCATCGTGCTTGGTCTGAGGCCAGGTGGGGAACCAACGTCATAATGCTACTAAGTCAGGGCAATGGATGACCATATGGTCTATCTTTTTACATAACGTATACATTGGTTGTTGCTGCGAAGTGCCGTTGGGGGTAACTAGGGGTTACCTGATAGGTCGTTCTTTGGATGACAAGAACATGATGGACTCGCTCATCTCCTCTACTTGGGTCATGGAGATACCTGTGAAATCGGCATCCATATCATTTTCTTGGGAAAGACGAACTATGACTGAGCGGAGGCTAGCAAGGGCTAGCTGGAAGTAAGGTATGTAGTGACAATCCTCTAAAAGGTGATTGTCAGTGCATAACGGGCATGTGAATTGTTTAGCCTGTAGCCCCATGTAGTAAACCCTTTCGATTGGATACCATCTGTGAATGAGCTCCAATGTGGCGCACTCTTCGAGGTAGTGGCCATGTTCATCGTATAGCGTACAATGTATAATGGGCATTACTGGGGGCCATTCTACAAATCTATGCTCCTCTTATAAGTATAGGATGGTACGTGGCTCGTCATTAATAGAATGGATGGAGGGATCCTCTTAATAGGATCACTCTATTGCATGCAAGGTGTCCCTATATCATGGTATTTCTAGAAAATGGTGGGTATAGTGACCATAGGTGTCACAGAGAGTGCATGGGTGATTGGTATGCAGCGGTTTGCCTGTACTTTTGGTGGCAAGTTCCTTTTTATGGGAACGAGACATCAAGATGTCTGCTTCAGAGCCGAGGAGTGGTTTTAACTCGTCCAACTCTGGACGTATGTTGGTAGGGTGTTATATGACATCAAATATAGCGCTAAATGGTGCATCCCTCTTCATGGTGGGGGTCACCGTTTGATTTCCTCTCTTTGCAGTTTTCTTGGCCGTGGTAACCGGTTTCACAATGGGAACTTCCCTAGCGGGGGCGGTTTCGACCGTTTCTTAGGTGGGGGGGGGGCTCCTCTGGACTGAGGGGTTTTAACCCTATGGCAATAACGTTGGTGGCTCCTATTCCGGAAGAGGGAATGAGGTACCAAATTAGGAAAGCCAATGATATGTTGAGTAACACCTGTGTTGCCAAAACCTACTGGGAGACGAAGCCAACTGAAGGGTAGAGGAAAGGGGTTTGGGAGGTGGTGTAGGCTAGAGAGGTTGCTGTGGCCGATGCCTTGGTGTCGTTACTGCTTGAGTCTGTGTCCTAACTAACTTCGGTGCTTGATGTGGACATCATGCACACTAGGGCCCCTGTGGCATCGGGTGATACCTCAAGGATAATGGGAGGATCTCCTAGGAATGACCCAAAGATAGACGATGGTTTGAATTGGCTAGGGTCGTATTCTTGTTACCATGAAAGACCATCTGCGGCTGTATCTATGTAGGGTAGAATTACATCCATGTTGGTTAGGGGATGCTTTTCACTATGCGTTAGCTAGTCTACTATAATGCTTCGATCCTCGTGGGGGAACATCATGATGTAGAAGACGAAGGATGATATGGCAGACATGGCGTACATGTAACTCCGCTCGAGGAGTATGATATAATCCAAGTGAGCATCGAAGACTTCAATGTTTACATGGACCGTCTTGCTGGCTACGCAGACCAGTACGTTTTGGTAGAGGCCGACGAGAGTCAAGGGACAACTGTCGTACGCTCTGAGTGTGATGACAGAAGGTTTGAGTTTGGGGGACCCTAACTTCTGCCAAACATTTTTTGACATGATGCATGTGGATGCACCCTTGTCTATGACACATTGGTGAACAATGATATTCTGTACCGATACTGGTATTTGGAAGGAAAACATAGAGGGAATCCTAGGGGTGGCTTTGTCTAATTCAAAAGCCATCATGCGCGTATCGGCAGGGTCGATAGCGCCTCATGCGGAAAGAAGGGCTTTCCATTTCTTTGGGCACGATTGCAGTACGTCCAATGCGGACATAGTAGTAGGTGATTGAGCTAAATTGTCTATGATGCTATAATTATGGGCTGCTTTGGAGTAGTTACCTACTCACCTATTATTCCCTTTTATCTTTTTTGGCAATAGTTCTGTAGGAATCTTTGGAATGGTCAAAGGCACAATCAGCATGCTAATACTAGCCCCTGACGTATTGGTGTCTGGTGGGGTGTCGTAGCTGTGATTTCGAGTCTAGAAAAACATTTCTTCCCCAGTCATATAGATCTCATGGTTGTTTTTCCTGGAACCGTTTAGGTTTTGCTGCTAAGTGTTGACCGTCCCTTGGTGGGGGAAAGGTTCTTGCATCATCGCAGTTTGCTGGGAAGACCCTCCCTGTCCTTGGTTACTCTGCAGAATTTTAAGCTCAGGGAGTTCGGGACAGTGGTGACTATAGTGCCTGTACTCACCACATATTGAAAAAGAATGGTTTGTTCATAGAGGTGGCCTTTTTCCTTACCTTTGGGCAGTACTTGGCTCCTAGTTCTGATTCCGGTTGGAGTTACCTCCAGCCTGGGATCGCGGTGGGTGCTGTTGGTTGCTTCCCCCCTTTCCAGGGTTCCCTTTGGGCTTTTTTTTGTATTTTTATTAACCATGTTAGGAGGGTAATTCTCCTTATCATACTAGTGTGTTTGATTTTGGGACGACTACACAAAGTTCACCTGTGCATTGGTTTGCGTACGTGGGTCATGTGCTTGGGACTGAGCACAATGTCGTCCCATGTTTGCACCTGGCCATTGGGGGGAGCTCTTTCGTCAGTGTTTCTTACTGCGTACTAGGTCTCCTCAGTTAGAGGATAAGGTCCCCCTTGGTGACTGTTAGCAAATTTTGCTGCGGCATATGATGACTTTGAAATCTAGATTGAGACATGTTCTGGGTAGAACCATGTGTGTAGCCGGGATTTTGACTACTGCTGCCTAGGTACCCTTGGGTCATTGACCCAATTAGTCCATCTGCAGAGTTAGACGTGCCTAGTAATTCTTGATAAGTTTGCAGGTGTGGCGCGTTAGGCAGGATATTGTAGATGTATCATGACTGTGTATAGATCAGTTCAAGCTACAGGGCTTTACTGATTACGTCCTCTTCGGATGTGGGGTTGAGTTGCGCCACATCCTTTGAAATCTCTGGCGTCAGAGTTTTCAAGAATAAATCTAAAAGGACCGGGTTGTCGAGTTTAGCTTTGCATAAATTGCGATGCATCCTCCATTCATGGAGATGCTCTGAGATATGGATGGAGGGGGATTGTCTGAAATGAGTCAGTAATTCCATTCCTGAATCGTGGTGAATGGGAAAATGAAAGTATGTGAGGAACGCGGTAGTGAGGGTGCTAAAGGTTCCATGTGAAGTAAACGGTTGCTTCATGTACCATTTCGCGGCTACTCCCGTAAGAGTGTGTTGAAATAGCCTCAACCGAATAGTATCATCAATGATGTTATTCAATGAGCACCACAGGTAAAAGGTCATTACATGATTACTTGGTTCTTCCGCTTGCTTGCCTTCAAACTTTGGTATGTCCGAAGGGAGCTTCGTGGGCATGGGAGGCTAATTAGGGTCATGTGCGAGGGGTCATTTGTGAGCTTGGTTAAATTGGGTAGATTCAACGCAACTAAGAAGGGTGACTGGGAGTTTGATGCCATGGCAACGTGTGAAGACATGAATTTCAAGTTAGAATGAGGGTTAGTCTATGACATACCCTGTTGTGAATTCAGCTGACTTCCCATATGGGATGCACTCCTCTTCCCCCTAGGGGACGAGTGGGGAGTGGTGTGCGGTGTGGTGTTGGGAGACCGACTAGGGTTTCCAACTAAGGTTGCTCCAAGAAAGGATGAACCAACAACTATGGAAATGTTTCGTCTTTGACGCATAAATGGGGAAAGACGTGGAACCCCTCCCAGTAATGGGGGGAGGTCCAAAAGACGCCTGGACCGACGAGGTTCCATTGGGACCGTTTGAGTGTCGACCAGGCTAGGTTTTGGAAAAATTTGAGGGGATTGAGTCTATGATCACGACAAATTTATGGTCACATACATAAAACAAAGTGAAAATGAAATGAATTTTCCCTTTAACTTAATCTATGTGATCAATCAAGCAAAAAATATGGTTTTGTTTTTTTGTGCATGATACTCAACATCCTAGAAGACCTATTACGTCCTAACACACTCAAAAGTAACTAGGCATTGAGAATATTTCTTGTGAGTGTTGGCACAATGTCCCGTAAGAGCTGGCGACACCCCCAGTCAGCAGAAGAGAATCCACCAAGGTAAGGGTAGAGAGTCTGGCACTTGCCTACACCATCACCTATACGGTAAAGGACGCCCTAGTTTTTGGAAACTAAGAACCACTGTCCCACGTGAGCATTCAAGTATTGGGATTCTTGGTAGTCAGCTAACAGTACCGAGTATCAGCCGGGTCAGGTAGCCCCAACTGATACCGCACGCACTGCACCTAAGCCTAACCCCCTCTGAATCGGGTCTTTTCCATGCTCGGGTTTTCTTTTTCGTGGGCTAATAGGTGTATTTTAAAGTTCCCTAAATACACAGCTTCTATGTTTCAATGTGAAGTGTGATCAAGGTGGCTTATTGAATGCCTACCCCCTTGATCCTAACTTAATCTATAAATTCTTTTGTGGCCCCTGTGGGGAGAATTTAGTGAGTTGGTTTAAGTTAATTTTAGGTGGTTTTATTTTCATAGTGGGTGTGTGTGTGTGAGTGTATGGTGAAAAATCTCATAATGTCAACATATGGATACTGGTGATCCTTTACAAAAGTCCCGTATTTAAACTATGTGACGTTGTTCCTTTCTCAAATGGAAAACATTTGCAGATAAGGGGCTGCTTCCAAATCTTCCTAGTTAATCTATGTGAGTAACTAAAGGGAGATGATGAATAAAAAATGCAGAGCATTCATATGCTTTCCTAGGGTCACCAAATGGTGCCAAGGCAGCAGAGATTACTTTCTCTAATCAGCAATTCAAACCTAGTCCCACAATTTCCTAAATGCAAAAATTGAATTTAAACTAAACAATTTCTACACTAGCTTATGCATGTGTGGTCTTGGGACACATACTTGGACTAGTTAGACTAAGTGTGCATACTAGAATTTGAAAAAAACATAATTTTTTCGGAAACCAATGGTTAATTCTTCCCCTACTTAAACTATGTGAAGAATTTTTGCAAAAAAAAACCAACTTAAATGAAAACTAACTCTATGCCTACAGAAAGCAGTAAAAAATGAGTTCTCAGAAGCTATGGGGTATCAACACAAGTGCTAGCAGATACATTAGGGGTTTCCCAACACACTTACAAGAATAAAAATGTAAAATATGGGGAGAAAAATCTCAGTCTGTAATTTGTGCGCAAAAAGCCTTGACAGGTGCGCCTTCCTGCACACAGGTTAGTCCTGAATGTGCGCAATGCGCTTCTATGAGGAAAAACTGCGCAGATAGATCTTGCAAGTAAAAATATTAGGAGCTCCCTTATTTAGTCTGTCACTTCAGTGAGTCTAGGGACTGTAAGAATCACAGGAATATCAACTCCACTCTAGCATAGACAAAGGGTCTCCTGCAAAAGATGGCACAACCACATAAACTTGGAACACGTCAGTGGAGTCACCAATCCTGTTCTGGTGGATTTGTCGCATGGGTGTATGAAATCGCACCAGCTTAAAGAGTGTGGTCTACTCTTTAAAATATTAGTAACAGGAAGAAAGTGGGGGAGCTCAAAAGCATAATATTTAATGAAAAACAGTATGCTAAAGTATGCTTTGGTTAAACTAAAACTAAAACACAAATATACAGAAGCTATAAAGAGTGTCAAAACGATAATAATGCAAATGATGGCTCTATGGGCTCTTCTTATTAAACGTTTGAAATGGAGAATAATTTTACCCACTTTCCAAAGGGCCCCTAGGTAATGGATCTAGGTCTGGATGCAAGGATGTTGCCTTCCAAGCTCTGCCTATGATGCAGTCTCCCTCTCTCTCTCTGTTGTGGTGGACTAGGATGTTGGGTGGCCAACTATCGAGTCTTCTTTAGCTCCAGTTCCGGGTCACACACTGCTGGTGTTTCTTAGGAAACTTTGGCCATCATAACAATATGATCACAATTTATTCATCTCTTGGTGGCTTTATATAGGTGAGTTTTAAATCCTCCTTCCCTCCCTTGGTACATGATGGATAGTGAACCAAGGGAGAGGTATGATTCCATTGTGTGCTCAAATATTCTTTTGTGTGCTCACATAGTGTCTAAGGAGGCATTGGTGGCTATCCTTAGGTGGCTTTAACATAAGGAACAAATATCCTTTTCTTGGTGTGGTCCCAAAAAGCGATTTTTTTCCATTTCAAGGAATGTGTGCTTATCAAGAAAAAAGGCGTGCACAAGGCGCTCTTCTGGAAGGATAAAGCGCACAATTCAGCATTTATGGCTAGTTCAAATTTGATTTTCTCAAAGCCCTAGAGATTTTTAAATACTTATTGATTCCATAATGTGTTCCTGCCCTGTAAATCCTTAGGCTTGACATTAATTAATTTTGTATTCTGTTGTACGATTTTCCAGTGTTAACACTGGGTGTGATGGGTTTAACATAGGCTTGATGGCTAGGGGTGACTGAAAACTGATAATGGGGATTCAGTGGCCCAAGGTTGGAGTATAAAAATAAGCTTGACAGAATTCATACCTATTTATGATGGGGAAATCCCTAGAGTCAGTAGGAATTCTAGGGTGGGTATAAACTGGTTATGAATGTCATAGTGGCTTTTGCATGGGGGTCTGATACTTCAACCAAGGGTGACGAGGGACTGCTTCCATGGGAGAAAAAATGAATGGGGTGGGTGGGTGAAATAGTGTGCCATTTGAGGTCTTTGTACACTAACCAAAAGAATAAAATAATGGGGTTTGGTTTGTACAAAACACAAAGATGGGTGCCCCAAAACATGAAAGTGTTCGCTCACTAAAGATGTGAGGAGGGTGTTTTTCTGAGAGTGGAGGCCCCATTGGTTGGTCTCATGTGTGAGGTTGATGAAGTGGATGAAAAAATTTCACAAATGGGTTATGCTGATGGAGGTATGGTAGGAAAAATGTGAGACGTGGTAGTGCGCTTTCAATCTTCTTACACAACCTGGTCATCTGGGAAAGGAGTTTTATTTTGATATGGTAAAACTTGACCTGATGCATGGCAAGTGAATAGACATGAGGTGCTTCCTGAACTACAACGGTATGGACATGTGTCACTATTGTTTACGATATATGGTATAATTTGGTGACGAGCTCCATGGAGGGGAGGCTCTACCGACCAATGAGGGTTCTTATCATGTACAAGGTGAGATGATAATAAACATGGTTAGGTGTTTGGAACCTATCATTTCTGATGGAGAAATGATTTCAGGATATGTAGAGTTTTTCTAGGACTCTATCATGTTGGGGGTAGAATGATATCTGCTCTTGGAACTTTCATTGGATGGAGCTGCGAATGGTTTGTACACTACCTACAAAAAAAAATACCCCAAGTGAAAGCATCTTCTTTATTCAAATATTATTTGAAAGACATGTGCTTAAAAAATAAGATGAGAGAGGGCATACCTTTTGGAGCTGAAAATTTATTTTTTTGAGGTGTGAACGTGTGTCACCTCCTTTTGGCATCATGAAGTGTTGATCCCAGGGTTACAGATTACTGTTGCGTAGGTGACCTTGGGCCGAAGGCTCGATCAAACTGTTTGCAATAATCAACATGTGTGGTAACTCAAGAGGATGAGGCAACTAGGTTCCCTTGTTCCTAGTAGGTGTATGGTGGATTGGGGGAATTTTCGTGATGGGAGCTTGCATGGGTGCAAGGCTAGGTCCCTTGTTACGATGATCAACTTCTTACCGATGGAAATTGTGCCTGGTGCAGAGGTGCCTGGATGTTTCCATTAGCGGGCATGCCTCTGGTTCGTGGTTATGTCCAGTGCAAATGGTGCATGGTACCACTGTGCCAACTGAGTAGATTGTATGGGAATTAACACTAATCTTCCTCCTATATGTGGATCTTGGAAAGGATCTGTGGTAGAAGATGAGAGCTTCTGCTTCCATTTTCGAGTTTTTGGTGTGGGTGTGTCTAGCTATTTTGGGGAGTGTAGACTCAACACTAATCTTGCCGCTCTAAGTTTCGGGAGATGTTCAAATTTAATTATATGATGAAAGTGTGAACAAACCTGGAAATAAGTATGCGTGGTTAGAGAGAAGTCTTTGTGGGTGAGAAGAGAATGTGCGAAATTTTTTTGCGAGGTGCTTCAGTTCTTTGCACTGATTGACCTGGTGGCCAACCATATCGCATAGTCCGCATGATATCCTAGGTTGGACCAGGGTCATGCCTGGTTGGTGTGCCGTTCTAGTTTTCCCATTATGTCGATGTAGGTGTGGGGGCAGTAGCCTGGGGGTGATATAATTTCTATACCGGTTGAGGAGATCGTCGCATTTCTTTTCTAATGTATGTATCATATCAGTTAGAGGACGAACTTGCGGAATAGAAGTACATCGTTGTCCATGGTGATTGCCCTGACATACTAGGCATAATAGCCTAGATAAGGGGTCCCCGTCCTATTCACTTGGTGGCATGAATAAGTACCAGTGGTGTAGCACTTCTAAGTCAGGGAAAGTGGCAACCACATGATTGGGGATTTTACATAAATGCACATGTTGGTCTTCTCTACAGAGAGCGGTTGGGGGTAACTAAGGGTTCCTTGATTAGTCAATTTTGAGCTAACAAAAAGAAGATGGATGTAATCGTCACATATTCTTAGGTTTTCAAGTTATTCATAGATTCCAAGTTTGAGCCATCTTCTCGGGAGAGGCGGAATATAGATGAGCACAAACTAGCCAGCGCGAAGCAGAATTGGGGGATATAGTGGCAATATTCTAAAATGTGGTTGTCAGCACATAAAGGACATGTGAATTGCGCTACCCACAAACGAACATAATAAATGCGCTCGATAGGATACCATCTGTGGATGAGTTCCAGGGCTGTTCATTCCTCGATGACGTAACCACTTTCATTGCACATCGTGCAACATATGATAGGAGGGGGGAATATGAACTACAGTATTTCTGGTGACTATTTTTCCTCCTGCAGGTATAGAATAGCGCGAGGTTCATCTCCAGAAGATTGGGTGGAGAGATCCTCTTGATAGGATTGATCGATGGCATGTAAGGCATCCCTATATCATGAGATCTCTAGGAAATTATGGGTATAGTGTCCATAATTGATGTAGATGGAACATGCATGATTGGTACGCAATTCTTTGCTTTTGCTTTTTGTGGTAGGTTTTTTTTAGTTGAACTTGGAGTCACGATGCCTACCACAGAGCTAAGGAGTGGTTTTAATTCATCTAGCTCTGGGATGATGTGGGTAGGGTGTCCTGCTACGTCACATATGGCGCAATGTGGTGATTCTTGTTGTGTGGTGGGACTTTCTACCTTATTTCCTCTTTTCTTAGTCATAATCATCGGTTTTGCGGTAGGAGTTACCTGTGTAGGGATGTTTGCGACAATCTCCTGAACGGTTGGGGCCTCCTTGGGACTGAGGGGCACTAACCCTGTAGAGGTGATGTATATGGCTCCCATCCTAGTAGGGGGAATGAGGTACCAAACTTGTATTTCAAATGATACGTTTGGCAATACCACTGTGGCCAAGACCTGCTGAGATATGAAACCATCTGGGGGATAGAGGAAAGGAGTTTTGGAGGTGACGTAGGCTAGAGAGGCTGACGTAGTCAAGGAATTGGTGTCATTACTGCTCGTCTACATGTCCTGACTGGTTTCGGTGCTTGATGTGGACAACATGCACACCGGAGCCTCTGTGATGCCAAATGATGTCTGTGGGATAATAGGGGGATCACCTAGGAATAACTCTAGGATGGACGATGGTTTGAACTGGCCGGGGCCATATTCCTGTTACTATGTAAGCACGTCAGATAATGTGTCTACATAGGGTAGAATGACATCGATATTTGTTAGGGGCCGCTATTCGCTATGTGTCAACTGGTATACAGTAACGATGCGATCCTCATGGGGGAAAATCATAGTTCTGAAGAGGAGGAGGCTATGGCTGACATGGAGTACATATAGCTCCAGCAAAAGAGTTTATTGTAGTCCAATTTGGTGTCTAATACTTCAATTTCTGTAAGGACCATCTTTCTAGATAAGCATACCAGGACGTTTTGGTAGAGACCGACGGGGCTGAAGGGAAAACATCGTATCCTCTAAGTGTGATGTATGATGGCTTTAGTTCGGGGGACACTAAATTTTTCCAAAAGTTCTTTGGCATGATGCATGTGGATGCACCTTTTTCAATGATAGATTGGTGAATGGTAATGTTTTGGACCGATACTGGTATCTGAAAGGCGACCATTGAAGGAATCCTAGGGGTGGCTTTATCTAAATCAAAAGACATCAGGCGCGAATCAACAGGATCGATGGCGCCTAGGGCGGAAATTAATGCTTTCCGTTGTTTTGGGCATGATTGTAATACCTCCAAAGCTGAAATAACAGCAGGAGATTGAGCTAGATCATCCACATGCTATAGTTATGGGCCGCTTTGGAATATTTTCTTGCCTTCCTAGTTGGTCCCTTAGCCATTTTTGGCAAAGGTTCAATAGGCATATTTGATATGGTCAAAGGTGTTGTTGGTGCACTTTTAATAGCCCATGATGTGTTGGTGTCTAATGGGGCATCGTAATTTCGATTCTGTGTCTGAAAAAAAAATTCTTCGCCAACCATGTAGATTTTGTGGCTATTATTTTTGGAATTGTCAGGAGTTTGTTCCCGCGTGCTAACTATCCCTTGATGGGGGAACCTGCATGACTGTTGTCTACTGGGAGGATCCCCCCTGTCCACGACTAGTCTATAGCTTCTTTTTCTCAGGGAGGTCGGGGCAGTGGTGAGTGTAATGACCGTACTCACCATAGATCGAACAAGAGTGGTTTGTTCGAAGAATTGGCCTTTTGTTGTGCCTCTGGGAGTTTCTTTGCTTCTGTTTTTTATTTCGGTTGGAGTTGCCTCCAATCTGAGATCGGGGAGGGTGTTGTTGATTTTTTCCCCCCTATCCAGGATTTCCTTTAGGCTTGTTTTTTCCTTTTTTATTAACCACGTTAAGAGGATAATTTGGATTCCCCTGGTTGTATGGTTGGCACGGATGGTTTTGGGAGGGTTGCACAAAGTTCACCTGTGCATTATTCTGCATGGGTGGTTCTTGTGCTGGGGACCGGGCATATTACGGTTCCTGGTTTGTAAATGGCTGTTGTTGGGGGAGATCTTCCATTAGCATGTATATTTTGTACTGGGTCCCCTGAGCCGGAATATAGGTTCCTCCATGCTGACGGTGATACGATGATGCCCTACTGGTCAAATTTTACGGAGGCATGTGATGACTTTGGTACCCGTGTTGTGGTATGTTCTGGGTAGAATCATACATGTAACCGTGGTATTGAACGCTTCTGCTTAGGTGATTTTGGGTCACTGGCCCAATTAAACCGTCTGCATAGTTTGACGGGCCTAGAACTTCTTTGTAAGTTTACAGGCGCGGGGCGTTCGACAGGATATTGTAAATATACCCTGACTGCATATAGATAAACTAGATCTGTTGGGCCTTACTGATGGCGTCCTCTTTGGATATGGGATTTTTTTGTGCCACATCCTTCAAAATCTCTACGGTGAAAGTTTTCAGGAATAGGTCTAATAGAACTCAATCGTCGAGTTTGGATTTGCACAAAATACGATGCTGCCACCATTTGTGGAGATGGTCCGAGATATCAATGGCGAGGGTTTGCCTAAAGTGGGTCAGTAACTCCATTCCAGAATCGTGGTGGATGGGTAACTGAAAACAGGTCAAGAATCCAATAGCGAGGGCGCTAAATGTTCCATGTGTAGCAGAGGGCTACTCCACATACCATTTCGCTACTACTCCAGTTAGAGTGCATTGAAACAATCTTAGTCGAATAATATCATCAACAATTATGTTCAACGAACACCACAGGTGGAAATTCATAACATGATTTCCTGGGTCTTCCGCTTGCTTGCCTTCGAACTTTGGAATGTTTGAAGGGAGCTTCGTGGGCATTGGAGGCCATATGGGATTGTGAGCAATGAATTCGTTTGTCAACTTGGTTAAATCTGGTAGATTTAACGAAGCTAGAAAGGTGCCTGCAAGGTTGTAGCCATTGCGACTTGTGAAAACACAATGTTCTGGTTAATAATAGGGTTTGTCTATGACGCACCCTGCTGTGCGTTCACCTGGCTTCCTGAATGGGTAGCACTTCTTTGCCTGCTAGGGGTTGTGGGAGGAGTGGTGTGTGGTGACCCTGTGGGGGTGTTCACCAATGTGGCGTTGGGAGACCGACTAGGGTTCCCAACTAAATATGCCCTGATAAAGGATGAACCAATAAGGGTGGAAGTGTTCCGTCTTTTATTCCTAAATGGCGAAAGACCTGGAACCCCTCCTGGTAATGTGGGGAGGTCCAAAATGCATCTATATGGACGAGTTCCCGTTGGGTCCATTCTAGCATCGACTAGGTATGGTTTTGGAAATGTCTGAGAGGATAGAGACTATAATCAAAGAAAAAATTTGATCGCATACATAAAACAAAGCGAAAATAAAATAGATTTTCCCTTTAGATTAATCCTATGTGATCAGTCAATCAAAATATATGGTTTTTTGTTATTTGCATATGATACTCAAATCCTGGAAGACCTAATCGTCCTCACACACTCAAATGTAACTGGGCCTTGAGAAGATACCTTGCAAATGTTGGCACAACATCTCGAAAGAACTGACAACACCCCTAGTCAACCGAAAAAAATCCACGAAGGTAAGGGTAGAGGATCTAGTGCTGCCTGCACTGTCACCTACAGGGAAAGGATGCCCTAATTTTGGCCACTAAGCAACACCATCTCACGTGAGCATTCGCATCTTGAGCTTCTTGGTAGTTTAGCTACGAATACCGAGTATCAACCGGGCCAGGTAGCCCCAACTGATGCCACACGCACTGAACCTAACCCTAACCCCCTCTAAATTAGGTCTCTGCCATGCTCCGGTTTTCTTTTCCGTGGGCTGATAGGCGTATTTGAAAGTTCCCTAAACAATATGTTAGACTCCTGTATTTTTACAGTATCACAAGGTGAATTCCTATTCCTTGTATGTTCCATGCTGAAAATAATGTTTTATGAATATCATTTATTTTTAGAAAAGGAAAGGAGATCCTAGTTATTAGAAGGGTCAAAAGAATCTACCTGTCATTTGAATTCAGTTAAAAATAAAATATAACTGGTTAAGTGTGATGATGAGCTAAACCTCACTGCCTTCATTATTTCTCATTCTCCCTCTTCTTACCTTTAATTTTACTTATTTCTGACACTCCCATGCTCTAAAAATCATTTTTTCCCCACAAAGACCACATACATAACCTTTTCAGACTTACCGCTTCATAAAACCCACTTGTGATTGAAAAATCTAAAAAAATTCTAAGCTTTGTGCACTTTCCGCGACCCGCAAGTTTCCAGCTTCTCTGTGCAAATCATTACCGAAACATAAAAAATTTGCTGATGCGATATGGTAGGACCTGCCTAAACCTTTATCATTACCAAAATCCACATATAAACCTTTGAAATTTCATAAATTCCTTACCATCCGCCTTTTCGCACATGCCAACATTTAGCGCATTGCATGGTGCACTTCGTAGCATTTAGGACTTATTGGTAAGTGCCCGAAAGTTAAAATATTTAACTTGAGACGCGACCCGAGTGAAAATTGCAAATCACATATTTTATAAAACAAGTGCAAAGGAAAATGTTAAAGTTTCCAACTTGCGATGTGCGATGGGTGGGACCCGATTGCAAATCACGCATGGAAATTTTTACCAGTTAGCTGCAAAAGGTAAATGTTAAAAATTCCAACGTGCGATGTGTGATGCCTGGTGGGGCCCGATCGCACTTCGTAATTCACATGTTTTACAAGTTATCCACGGAGGTAAATGTTAAATTCACCGAAGTGCAATATGTGATGTGGTGGGGCCCGATCACAAATCGCGCATCACAAGTTTTAAAGTTTAAAAGGGCCAAGGAAAAGGCAAGTTTTGCGCTATGCGAAGTGCAATGGGGGCCCCGGATGCGAAGTGTTTTTGAAGGCATATTTCAAATAATTTCAAATCCGTGTGCGGGGCCTTTTCTATGTTAAAGCACATTAGAGGAGGGAAAGGAGTTTATAACGTAAAATCCATGGGCGCTGAAGCAAGATGGGCAATGGTGGGACCCGATCAAGATGAGACAAAAAGTAAAATCAGTTGGGTAAAGCACAGGTATTTTGCTACATCGGATCTAGGGCCTACCTCAGGCCTATGGAAGAGATCCACTTCGCACACCCCCACCCCCCCCCCCCCCGCTTTTTGGTTAACACAGGTGGGGGCGTACGAAGTCTAGTATTAATGGCTGCCCAAACTGTGAGGTGTCACCCTCTCATGAGTTCGTACTCCCCCCTTCCCCCCCCCCCCCCCCCCAACAATTTTTGGTTAACACAGGTGGGGGCATATGAAGTCTAGTATTAATGGCTGCCCAAACTGCGACGTGTCACCCTTTCATGAGTTCGTACTCCCCCCTCCCCCTTCCATTACCACTTACCACTTCGGGGGGGGGGGGTCCGAAATGCCATTTACGCTCCATGAAAACCACTCACTGCCATTTTTCCAGGGGAAGGGAATTTCGGCTAAAAGAAAAAAATGGGTTTGTGTTCTAAGAATCCACCAAGCCCACCATGGAGTGAAGACTCGTATGAAAATAGAACGGGCCAGGAGGGTCAAGTAAGGCAAAGTGGGGGATCTAGGACATAACAACAGAAAACAAAGAAATGCAGAGGTTAATGCTACAGTTGGTGTGCCGGAGATATTTTAATATTAGGTCAAAAGTTAATGCAAAATTAAATATAGTAGGTGGTTTTCCAAATATATTTTAAATATAGTCCCAGAAGTTATTATAGAAATTAATATGGTAAGCGATCTGCTAGATGATATTTTAGTTCAGGCCCTGCATGGCAAAAATTGTGAAAATTCCATTTACTTTACAGTTAATGCGGATTGCTGACCTAGATTAGGGCAAGCGCCTCAGTTGCAGTTAAATACTGCATGTATTTTCATTATCAGGGGTTGGAGTTTGTTTAGACTCTGCATTGCTAGATTATTGTATTGGAGCTTTGTAATAGTTTTGAGCTGGGCATCAATAATAAAAGCAGCTTCATAGGATCCTTGAGCTATGTTAATGGTGATTTTCTTTCCTCTGTGTTAACATTTTCCCATGTCTTTCCATACTATACACCAGATTCTCTGAGTACAGAGTACAACTTTTAGATTAAGATATGCTGAGAAAGCACCTTAAGTTTGTCTACTTTTTGTTATCTTAATGTTTTCCTCTGAAGTATAACTAAAGAATTCTTAAGTTTTCTTTAGATCTACTAAAATTGTTGTCTTAAAGGTTTTCCTTTGAATTTTAGTTAAAGAATTCTTCATTGCTCTTTAGCCTTACCAAACTGACATCTTTAGTGTTTTCCCTTGTGAATTTTAGTTGAAGAATTCTTAATTGCTCTTTAGCTCTACTGAACTTGTTGTCTTTAAGGTTTTCCCCTGAAGTATAGTTAAAGAATTCTTCATTGCTCTTTAGCCTTACCAAAGCGGATATCTTTAAAGTTTCCCTTGTGAATTTTAGTTAAAGAATTCTTAACTGCTCTTTAGCTTCACAAAACTAGTATCACAAGTGTATTTCTTTGAAAGTATAGCTAAACAATTATTAAATGCTCTTTAGCTTTCACTACCTCCTATCATATCATTTTCACACTGCTAGCAAGATCCATTTTATATAGTTAGCTTTCCATGTGAATGACCTTGAAAAGTTGATGCACAATTCAACCCTTTTATTGACTCCATAGCCCAATGGATTAAAATTCCCATATTTTATCTGTCCAACCAACCAAATCAAACAAACAAAACAATCTCTATAACTAGCCTAAAATCAGCATTACCAATCACCAAAGTTATATCCTAAGTCATAAAGATATAGAGAGAGCCCTCTCTAAGCCCAGGAAGGCTAGGCCCTGGACTCCAAAGCGGTTTGATGTTGTCCTCTATCATTTTTTCTTGCAAATCTTACAAATTACGGGGAGCTAACATAATGGCGACTTCGCTGGGGAAGAGTTATTGAAAAAAATTAATATTTCATCAGAAATCTGGAACCCCAGTCTAAATTGGATAATTCAAATATTTTCCAAGATTGGTATCTGGTTTTTGATGGTGGCAAATAGCTAGACTTAAGAAAGTTGAAATCATCCACCTGGTGACTCCAAATTCAGTTTAGTTCTATGCAAAGACTTCACTAGAGGAAGAACCTGAAACATGACCAGTCAACCTAGAAAGAGAGAGTATTAAAACCCAAATTGGATTCAAGAAATTAATTTTTTTATCTATAACTATGTTCTATCCTAATTTAAGCCTGATCAAGAGTACACTACTGAGGTTTACTTTGATCAATGGAAGGTTCATAAGCCTCAAAAAGCTAAGCCTCAAATTGCAGACCATGTACATACTTATACACCTGTGTACATCCTAGATGCACTTGTGGAAAACCTAGTGAAACATGAGCCTCATGCTACCTTTCTTGCTCTTGCTGAAATCTCAAATGGTTATATGCCTCATTTTGTATTGCCTATACCTGTAAAATTCCCGAACAGATACAAGCCTTTGGTTTTGCCCCCTATCCTCCCTGACCTCCCTGCAAATTTTATCAATAATCTACCCAGATTTGATGGAGAAAATGCAAAGATCACCGTTGAAAATCACATTCAAAATCTTGAGGGTTTCCTTGATTGGTTAGAGGTGGGAGAAGATGATGTGCGTATCAGAATGTTTGCCCTATCATTGCAAGGAAAAGTGAGAATTTGGTTTAAATCTCTTCCAGCTGCAAGCATTAGCAATTTTCATCAATTCAGTCAAGTTTTCAGAGATAAATGGGCGGTCGTGGGAAACATTTTTCTCATCATAGAGGAGTACAACCATTTAAAAATGAAACCATGGAAGACAATACAACACTTTTTAGCCAGGTTCAATAAGGTATATCATTCAATACTAGCTAAGATAAATCCACCCCTAGGATGGGCTCTCTTGCACTACCCATATGCCTTGGATCCAAAGATGGCATTCCAGTTAAGAGAAAGGGACCCTGCAACCCTAGAAGAAATAAAAACAATGGCAGTTGATGTGGAAGCCAACATTCTGAAGGGAGAGGCAAAGCTAAAAGAAATAAAGAAGGAAAAAGTAGATAAATAACAACTGATATCTTCAGAGATAAAACTAGAGATGTTGACAAACAAAGTCAACAAAATGATGCATATGATTAGCAGGAAGGAAGAGGAATGCTCTAATGAATTAGTCAAGGATGAGATGGATGATTCCACCCGTGTTTCAGATCCAGAAGTTCTCCCCCTGAGTCATCTTGAAATCACAAAATCTGAAATAGAGGAGGAGTCAACACATTTTGAGTCTCTACCCTTATGCTTTAATTCATTTCAGATTGTGAACGGGAATATGGATCACATTCTAGTTTATAATCATAGGATAAGAGAACTCTCTCACCAATCAGATGAGGAAATCATAGATGATAAGAAACATGTTTAAGATCTAGGGAATCAACGCTAGAGTCTTTTTGAATATCAAGGAGTATATGAAATCAGAGAGTCCAAAACAGATGATGAATTTATCAAGATTGACTCTTTGCCCTCATGCTTTAACGCATTTCAAAGTATCAAGGGGAATTGGGATCACATTCTGGCTAATGATCATAAGAAGGCACTTGAGGTCTTAGAAGAACCAACTTTACCACCTAAAGCACCACGTGACCCAATAGCAGATGTGTTGGATGGTTTATGCTTTCAAATTAAATCTTCTTGTGTTCATAATGCTTTCAAAAACTGCTATGATATGGATATGATCAGACAATATTCCCCATTATCTGATCCAATAAAGGTATTGACACAACATTCATCACGTAGCATGAAAACATGTTATGATTTGATTGAAGACCTAGAGGGCACATTTGCAGTACCATTATATGAGGCTGAGTTGATTGAGCCAGAATACCCATAAATAACTCAAGAGTATCTTGATCCAGTTGCTATCTATATGGAGGAATTGTTCTTTACAAAGCCAGCACTTACTTTCGACATCTCAGTTGTCTTCCAAAGGTACCAAGATCCATGTAAACAAGATCACGCCGAGAATTTCTATCAAACACCATTGTCAGATTTGTCTATGACCATGATGAAAAGAAATGAAAGAACAAAGATATTAGAACAATTTATTGACTTGCTGCACTGAAATTATTGCATTGTTTAGAAGGGCTGCCATTTCAGTAGAGTAGGGTAGGTAGGTGTGCAAATAAACTCAACACTTTGAGCATTTTTCTAGTTTTGGTTTTGGTTTTCTTTCTAGTTTTTGGTTCAGGTGTGTCCCGGGCTATATATTGAAGAGAGTGTTGATTGCAGCTTGAAGATTTTTCAGCCACAGAGATTTTAGTAGATCAGATTGCAGAGTGGGATCAACCTAATGGATTAGGCTACTTGTCAATGGTGTTCCTGACACCTCCTGAAGGAGCTGCCATCCCCAGTTGGAACCACTGTTAGACTCCTGTATTTTTACAGTATCATAAGGTGAATGCCTATTCCTTATATGTTCCATGCTGAAAAAAATATTCTATGAATATCATTTATTTTCAGAAAAGGAAAGGAGATCCTGGTTATTAGAAGGGTCAAAAGAATCTATCTACCATTTGAATTCAGTTAAAAAGAAAATATAACTGAATAAGCGTGATGATGAGCTAAACCTCATTGCCTTCATTATTTTTCATTCTCCCTCTTCTTACCTTTAATTCTACCTATTTCTGACACTCCCATTCTCTAAAAATCCCTTTTTTCCCTCAAAGCCCACATACATAATCTTTTCAGACTTACCGGTTCATGAAACCCACTTGTGATTGAAAAATCTGAAAAACGTCTAAGCTTTTCCCGCCTTCTGCGACCCACAAGTTTCTAGCTTCTCTTTGCAAATCATTAACGAAACATAAAAGCTTTGCTGATGCGATATGGTAGGGCCCTCCTAAACCTTTATACATTACCAAAATCTACATATAAACCTTTGAAATTTCATAAATTCCTTATCTTCCGCCTTTTATCACTTGCCAACATTTAGGACTTACTAGTAAGTACCCGGAAATTAAAAGATTTAACTTGCGACGTGACCCAAGTGCAAATCAAAAATCACAGATTTTATAAAACAAGTGCAAAGGAAAATGTTAAAGTTGCCGACTTGTGACGTGCGATGGGTGGGACCCGATCACAAATCGCGCATCACAAGTTTTACAAGTTAGATACAAAAGTTAAATGTTAAAAATGCCGACGTGTGATGTGTGATGCTTGGTGGGGCCCGATCGCACTTCGTAGTTCACATGTTTTAAAAGTTAGCCGCAAAGGTAAATGTTAAATTCGTTGAAGTGCGATATGCAATGTGGTGGGGCCTGATCACAAATCGCGCGTCGCAAGTTTTAAAGTTTAAAAGGGCCATGGAAAAGGTAAGTTTTGTGCCATGCGAAGTGCAATGGGGGCCCAAATGCGATGTGTTTTCGAAGGCATATTTCAAATAATTTCAAATCCGTGTGTGGGGCCTTTTCTATGTTAAAGCGCATCGGAGGAGGGAAAGGAGTTTATAACATAAAATCCATGGGCTCCAGAGCAAGAGGGGTGACAATGGGACCCAATCGCGATGAGACAAAAAGTCAAATCAGTTGGGTAAGTTGCAAGTAGTTTGCAATGGCATATCTGGGGCATGCCTCAGGCCTACGACAGAGATCCACTTGCACACCCCCCCCCCCCCCCCCGACAGTTTTTGGTTAAAACGGGTGGGGGGGTCTGAAGTTCAGTATTAATGGTCGCTGAATCCACGACGTGTCACCCTCTTATGAGTTCGAAACCCCACCCCCTTCGAGGGGGGGGTGTCCGAAATGCCATTTACGCTCCATCAAAACCCCTCACCGCCATTTGTCTAGGGAAGGGAATTTCGACTAAAAGTAAAAAAAGGGTCTGTGTTCTGAGAATCCACCAAGGCCACCATGGAGTGAAGACTCGTATGAACACAGAATGGGATATGAGGGTCAATTCAGGAAAAGTGGGGGATCCAGGACATAACAAAAGAAAGCGAAGAAATGCATAAGTTAACGTTACAGTCAGTGTGTCGAATATATTTTAATATGAGGTCAGAATTTAATGCAGAAGTCAATATAGTAGGCGATTTTCAAAATATATTTTAAATATCATCCTAGAAGTTATTATAGAAGTTAATATGGTAGGCGATCTGCTAGATGATATTTTAGTTCGGGCCCTGCGTGGAAACACTTGTCAAAATTCCATTTACTTTGCAGTTAATACTGATTTCCGACCTAGATTAGGGCAATCGCTTTAGTTGTAGTTAAATACTATATGTATTTTCATTATCAAGGGTTAGAATTTGTTTAGACTCCACATTTCTAGATTATTGTATTAGAGCTTTGTAACAGTTTTGAGCTGGGCATCAATAATAAAAGCACGTTCACAACATCCTTGAGCTATGTTAATGGTGATGTTCTTTCCTCTATGTTAACGTTTTCCCCTGTCTTTCCATATTGTACTCCAGTTTCTCTGATTACAGAGAATAAGTTTTATATTAAGATATATTGAGAAAGCACCTTAAGTCTGTATGTTTTTGTTATCTTAATGTTTTCCTCTGACGCCTCTATACCATTGGTGTCTTTCAACCATGCTATAGACCGGTGCGGCACTACCGTACTTTTAATTTTTCCAAATACTCAAATATATAGACTACGCCTTTAGCAACACTTAGATCTTTTGCTCTACTGAAATTTTTGTCTTAAAGGTTTTCCTTTGAAGTATAGTTAAAGAATTCTTCACTGCTCTTTAGCCTTACCAAACTGAAATCTTTAATGTTTTCCCTTGTGAATTTTAGTTGAAGAATTATTAATTGCTCTTTAGCTCTACTGAACTTGTTGTCTTTAAGGTTTTCCCCTGAAGTACAGTTAAAGAATTCTTCATTGCTCTTTAGCCTTACCAAAGCTGATATCTTTAAAGTTTCCCTTGTGAAGTTTAGTTAAAGAATTTTTAACTTCTCTTTAGCTTCACAAAACTAGTATAACAAGTGTTTTTCTTTGAAAGTATAGTTAAATAATTCTTAAATTATCTTTAGCTTTCACTAACTCCTATCATATCATTTTCACACTGCCAACAAGATCCATTTTATATAGTTAGCTTTCCATATGAATGACCATGAAAAGTTGATGCACAATTCAACCCTTTTATTGACTCCATAGCCCAATGGATTAAACTTCCTATATTCTATCTATTGAAAATGCAGCAAGATGATGGAGCTTAGTGAAATGAAGTCGCCTTCACTAAGTGGGCCCGTAGGCAAATTCTGGCGCAAAATCTATTTTTAGACTATGTCTATTTTTAGACATATGGAGCATAGTTCAGGGATTCCAGTTTGAGATTCTTGGAGCATTGGTCATGTTGGTAAAAATAGATGAGACTCTATTTTTTAGGTCGAAGAGGTTGAAGTCTATTTTTAGACTGCCTCTCCTTAAAATAGGGAAGTCAAATATTATTTACCCTTAATAATATTTAGACTATAAACTTCAGTTTACTCTCTTGAAGCACTTCAGTTCGAGCTACAGAAGTGGCTCATGCATCTGACAGAGGAATTACGCTATTCCTAGGGTTTTATGGCATCATGCATGGTTGACTTCAGTTAGGACTTCAGTGGCAGAAGTTTGGTGGAGTTAATGAGACAGCTAGTGGAGTTGTGTTCTGTTGAACTAGTTGAGATTAGTTTAACTAGCTAATCAATTAGTTATGAGTGGAGTGAATTAAATATTATTTAATTCATTAATTAGTAACTCATTATTCAACTCAAGAACACATCGGTTCACTACAGTGCATGATCAGTTCAGTGGAGACCAGTGAAAGAGGTAGATGAAAGGGTGGAGTTAGCTATCAGTGGCGACATCAGTTGTGCATGAGTTTTGCACCACACTTGGAGGAATTGTCCATGACAATTGCGCAGTCAAGCCAAGGAGATTCGAACCTTGGATCTCTATATAGACAGGCCTGGATTGCGCAATAGAGGCAAGGCAATTGGCGGTGAGTTTTGAACCAGTAACTTGTTCAAAACTAAGCTAGATTGTGAGTAACTTTATGAGAAAGTACTAAGTACTTGTGAGGAGTATTGTATTGAGTTTGTTACTTGATTTCTCCATTATAATATACACAATAGCTGCGGGGTTTTCAGCTATAAGCATTCCCCATACATACTGTGTTAATGTGTATGATGATTTGATGTGTTATCGCTTGATTTTATTTCCGCATGTTTGATGATCTGAGTTGAGTGGAAGAGATTATGTGTTGCATATAAATTCGAATTGTATGTGATCAGGATAGTCTCGGTGGATAATTAATTATTATTCAGCAAATTTCTACACTATCTGTCCAACCAACCAAATCAAACAAACAAAACAATCTCTATAACTAGCCTAAAATTAGCATTACCAATCACCAAATTTATATCCTAAGTAATAAAGATATAGAGAGAGCCCTCTTTGAGCCCAGGAAGGCTAGGACCTGGACTCCAAAGCGGTTTGATGTTGTCCTCTATCGCTTGTTCTTGCCAATATTACAAATTACAGAGGGCTAACACAGTAAAATTCTATGTTTCAAGGTGAAGAATGACCAAGGCGGCTTATTAGATTCCTACCCCCTAGGTCCTAACTTAGACTATAAATTCTTTTGTGGCCCCTATGGGGAGAATTTAGTGACTTTTGTTAAGTCAGTTTTAGGTGTCTTTACTTTTCTTAGAGCGTGGATGGTGTGAGAAAAAGGTGAACAAGCACATAGTTTGAACATGTGGATATGTGACGATCCTTTTCGAAATCTCCTATTTAAATTATGCTTTGTTGTTCCTTGCTCAAAAGAAAAACATGCGCAGATATGGGCCACTTTCAATTTTTCCTAGTTAGTCTATATGATCAGCTATAGGGAGATGGTGAGTTCTCAATAAAGAGTGTTCATATGCTTGCCTAGGATCACTTGAGGGTGTAAAGGCAGTAGAGATTACTTTCTCTTGTAGCGACAAGTCGATCCTGGTCCCATAATCCTAGTGCAAAAATTGAACTAAACTAATGAATTTTACACTAGAAAAATGAAAGAGAACTAGCTAAGCATGCGTGGAATTGGGCCACTTACTTTGGCTAACTAACTAGGTGGTTTGGTATCTAAATTCGTAAAAAATAAATTACTTCAGAATGCAAGTTAATTTTCCTCCTACTTAAACTATGTGTTAACTTTGCGAAAATCAACATGAAATAAAACTAACACCTAAACTACTAAAGGAAGCTAAAATTGAGCTTTAACAAGTTGTGGGGCACCTAAAATAGTGCTGACACACGTATTATGGGTTTCCAGTCACCTTTAAAAGCAAGAAAATATGGAAATAGTGTAAAAAACCCCACTTCTGGTTTCTGCATGCAAAAAGCTAAAATAGGTGTGAAGGCCGCATGTAGGTCACTTTTGAACGCATGCACTGGGGCGCGTCTGTCTGTAAGAAAGCTGCGCAATTTCCTGCAAAGTAATTTTTTGGGAGATCTTCAGCTTTAACTTGTCACTTGGGATGAACCAGGCAGTGAAGGAGAGAAGGGGGTTGTTCCAACCCAACTCCAAAGAAAATATAGAGGTCTCTAAAAAAAGGCACAACCACAAAAACTTGGAAATAAAAGTTAGTGGAGTCGCCAATCCTGTGTTGGTTTGTTTGGCGCACGAATGTACCAAATCACACTTGCTTAAGAGGGGTGGATTTTACCTCTTAAGTTATTGGTCATAGGTAGAAAATAGGTGGAGTTAAGCAATTGAGTGGAGCATGCTAAAACATAAACATACTAGATATAGAAATAGCATGCATATTCAAACATAAAAACTAAACTAAAACTAAAACAGATAAAACAAAAGCTCTAAATAGAGTCAAACAACTTCAATAATCCAAAAGGTGGTGCTTACATCCCCTCTTATTGAGTGATGGAAGGAAAGGGTCCCTTGGAACTATGGAGCTCCAAGTCCCGATGCAAGGATGTATTTACTTCCAAGCTATCTTGGCACAAAGTCTCCCTCTCTCTACTATGGTGGACTAGAGTTTTTGGATGGCCAAAAACTAAGTCCCCTCCCTCTCTGCTCTGTATCACACAATGCTAGTATTTCTTGGGGAAATTCTGGCCAGCATAAAAATGTGTTCTCATATTTTTCATCTCTTGGTGGCCTTTTATAGGAGAATTCAAATCCTCCTTCCCTCTCTTGGTACATTGTGGATGGTGACCCAAGAGAGGAGGGTGATTCCATTGTGTGCTCCTTTGAGGTTCTAAGGAGGCTTGGGCGACTATCCTTAGGTGGCCTCAAGTGTCGGATCAATGTCCTAGAGTGTACCTTGTGGTCCCGGAAAGTGACTCCCGCCACTCTCAGGACCGCGCAACTTTTTGAGGAAAAGCCACGCAAAGGCACGCTTATCGAAGAATTATGCGCGTAAAGGCGTATTTGAATGGTTATTTCTGTGCACAATTTCATTTTTCCTTTCAGACATTAGATATTTTTAAATACTTCAGGCTCTCTAATGTCTCTCAGCCCTGTAAATCCTTCTACCTCACATTAAATAATGTCATCTTTGCTCATCTTATTTTCGAGTGATAACAAGGGTCTTTTGGGTGAGTTTGGAAATAAACATGGAAATGTGAATGTATTATGTGTAGTCAAAATTCCATACATTTGGATTTTAATATAGTTTATCATAGCAAGACTAAGAACATTAATATTAAATAATATTTTGTAAGACAAGCTATTGATGGAGGTGGAGTAAATATTAAGAGGGTCCATACTTTAGACAATTGTGTAGATGTGTTTACAAAAACTATATTTTTAGAGAAGTTACAATGAAGTTTGGTTTCTATTGGTTTGCAGGAAAGGTGATCAAATGGGTTGTTAACATGGTATCAAGTAAATTGTTATTGATATGGATATTGTTGAGGTTGTGCCAACAACACATCTTTTAAAGATGTATGACTATTCGTCTTATGAGCAGCAAAGGGTTTCAAAATGTATGTTTATGTGTCTTTTGAATAGTGGGGTGAGGAGTTTCAAAAAATTTGGCTTTTCACATTCCTTAAGTGCAAGCAAAAAAAAATTGTATAAATACTTTTAGTTGTAAAACCTATAGGTGAACACAAATACCCATGAATTTATTGAGCGATAAGATCAAATATCCTTTCCCTACGTTGAATATTTCAAGTGGTGTGCTTCATTTATTCTTTGTAATTTCTCTATTTTTAATTTCCTGTGTGCAACCTTTGTATACTCCACCATTGTTGCGACATCCTATTTTATAGTGTTGTGACCACTCTGTTGTTTTATTGCTGCAACACCTCTTACAATGTTGCAATGACTATTGTTGCAAAAACTCTACTATAATTTAGTGTTGTTGTTACATTGTTGTAACACCTCTATTGTTACATGTCGTGACTCTACTGTAGTGGCAACACCACCTTGGTGTTAAACTAGTATTGATTCCACGTGTCTCAAGTGCATCTCAAGTGCAACGATGGTGAATTGTTGGGCTAACATAAACTTTCCCATGGCTATGAATCTTTAGTAAAAGAAATAAAAAACTAAACTATGTAAAATGAAAGGCAAAAAAACCACCAAATTTTTACCCAGAGTCATCAAAATCAAATTTAGATGTTATGAAGACATGTTGTCAATAAGATTTAGAAGTTTTACTTAAATGCTAATCTCAACATCCTTTGCAAAGAATAAATTCCAACATGTTACAACAATATCAATCACGGGCCACCCATCACTTCACATGATTTTTAGATGCGTGTCCTTACCAAGTCAAACATTCCTATTAATATTAATATGATTTTGAAAAATATCCCCTCACCTCTCCTTCATATGTGTTGAGATTGCAACAAGATGATGAGCTTAGTGGAAAGAAGTTGCCTTCACTAAGTGGGTCTACAGGCTATTTTTGGCGCACAGTCTATTTTTAGACTACGTCTATTTTTAGACATATGGATCATGTTCTATGAGTTGCAGGATGCTATTTGTGGATGGTTGGTCAAGTCGGGAAAACTATATGGACTTATATTTTTAGACATATTGGGCGGAATCTATTTTTAGATTGCCAGTCTAAAAATAGATATGTCGAATATTATTAGCTCTTAATAATATTTGGACTATAAACATTATCTTATTCTCTTGGAGCACTTCAGTTAAGTGCACAGATGTGGTACAGGAGCTGACAGAAGGAATTACGCTATTCCTGAGGGTTAAGTGGAGCTATTGCATGGATACTTCAGTTAGAACTCATGTGAGAGAGTTTGGTGGAGTTGATTGAGGAAGTTAATGGAGTTGTGTTCAGTTTAAATAATCTAAACATAGTTGAGCTAGTTGTATCTAGTCTAACTGATTGATACACTAGTGAGAGTGGTGTGAATTAATTATTAATTAATTCACTAATTATAAACTCATTAATCAACTAAAGAATACATCAGTTAACTTCAGTGCATGGATAGTTTCAGTGGAGACCAGTGAAGATATAGGTGAAAGAGCAGTGTGACTATCAGTTGTGACTATACTGTTGCATGATTTGCAACAACCAGTGATTGGAGATGCCAATGAGGATTGCGCAGTACAAGCCAAGTGGTTCGAAGTTATTTATGAGCCATTCTTCAGCAGGTATTGCACAGTAGAGGTAGGCTAGCAGGTGGCAGAGATCGATGCATGGGATTTGCTAGATCGAACCTAATTAGTGTGTAGCAATTGGAGATTGTACTAAGAGCTTGTGAGGAGCTTTGTATGATGATTGTTACATGATCTCTATGACATATAATATACATATAGTTGGGGGTTTTCAACTTTAAGATTTCCCATGAAATACTATGTTCATATGTGTGAGTGTTTATGGTTTTAATGTGCGCGTATTGTTTTTATTTCCGCAATTAATGATCAATGGTAGAAGAGATTCTGTATTGTGCTTGAAGTTAAAATAGTGTGTGATCAGGAGAATCTCGGTGGATAACATATCAGTTATTCAAATTTATACATGGTATCAGAGAAATATTGATCATTGGAGCAATTTCAAAACATTGAAGCGGTTGAGTTTTTGAGCTGGTGGATTTCGAATTTGCAGCAGTGTTTTCTTGGTGTCGAAGTTGAGATGCCTTTCAACGGATTGCAATTGGAGTATTCCCTTGAGGGGAGCTCGAATTATATTGCAGGGAAGGACAAGATGGAGGCGGTGCTGGATGGCAATGGGTTGAAGGAGTTCATAGATGCAGAAATTCCAAAACCTATTTCTAGCGATGCTGCCGTACTTGACACATGGCAAAAGAAGACAACAAAGTGTCGAAGGATTCTGTTGGAAGGTGTGAAGGATCACATAGTGTCCAGCCTTCATGGTAAGGCTTCCCCATTCTTGATGTGGAAAGCGCTGATAGACTTATTCCAAAGCAAGAGAGACCAGAGGAAGTTGGCACCCAAGGATAGACTCAGAAACATAAAAATGGAGAAAGGCGACAGTATACCCAAGTACCTCACAAAGTTTTTCCAGTGCAGGGATGAGCTGGGAAGTGTGGGGGTTACTATTTATGATGAGGACTTGGTGAGCTTGGCTCTCCTTAGGCTTCCGAAGAGTTGGAATTCCTATCAGGACTCTATCAATGGTCGGGAGAAATTGCCAGGATGGGAGCGACTTTGGTCGGATCTTGTGCAAGAGGAGATAAGGCGAAGTACCAGGGACGGATCTTCATCAAAGAACTCAGATGAAGAAAATTTCACTTTGGCTACCAAAGCAAGGAAAGGGAAGAGCAAGAAGAATGCTTCTCAATCCGGTGTGAAAGGCAAGAAGTAGGACATGTCCAAGGTGAAGTTCTTTCACTGTCACCAACACGGACATTATGCCACTAATTGTCCACAGAAGAAGAAAAATAAGCGGGCTGCTGGATCTGCAGCTGGAGAGGCCTTAGCCTCGCAGTTTGAGCTGGATTTTTCGCTGATCGCATGCTTGGTCTCAAGTGTGATAGGTTTAGTGTGGTTTCTTGACACTGGTGCGTCTTTTCACATGACAGGAGATCGAGATTTTTTTACTGAACCGACTAGCTTCAATTTAGTCCCAGCTAGCAGTAACTCTAATCAGCAAGTTATAATCAAGTAATAAATAGAATTAGTCTGGATAGCCTATCTGGGTCGATATTGCTAGTGTCCGGTGGACAATCTATCTTGGTGGATGTCTCCTGTGCCCGTTGGACCGCCCATCTCTGTGATGGCGCCTCATATTGGGGTGGATGAGAAAGATCTTGGAGTGCACATCGAGATGGGCAATGATGGTAGATATAGTGCGACCAGTATCGGTACCATTTCATTTGAGAGGGAGTCTAGTAAACCCTTCGTATTGAAGGAAGTGATGCATGTTCCAAGATTGAAGAAGAATCTTATCTCTATGGCGATGTTAGAAGACAAGGGATATGATGTTGTCTTTAGTGAGGGAAAGGATTTCCTGCGCAGTAAGGAAACTGGTGAGACCCGGAGGATAGGGGTTCAAGTTAAGAACCTTTATCAATTGCAGGTAGATGGCTGCATAGTAATGGCAGGCAAGGCAGAAGGAGTGGTGAGTCGGGATGATGGTGAGTTGTGGCACCGGAGATTGGGCCACCTTCACCATGGAGCTTTGAAGATACTGCAGCAGATTTCTACTGGGCTTCCTAAGGGTACTCTTGCGCAGTCAGATCAGTGCAAGGGATGTAACTTGGGAAAATTTGTGAAAGCCACCTTTTACGAGAAGGATAGTCGCGCCACGATGATCCTTGAGAGAATTTACACAGACGTGTGTGGACCTTTCTCAGTAGCTTCGACAGCAAAGCACAGGTACTATGTGATATTTGTTGATGATTTTTCTCGTAAGTGCTGGATCTTCTTCATGCAAAATAAGAGCAAGACATAATCAAAGTTCTATGAGTTCAAGGCACTAGTTGAGAAAGAATCGGGGAAGTAGGTGAAGGCTCTTAGGAGCGACAATGGTGGTGAATTCATCTCTGGCGAATTCAAGGACTTTTGTAGTGCAAAAGGAATTCGAAGAGAGCTCATAACACCTCATAACCCACAGCAGAATGGGGTTGCTAAGCAGAATAACAGAACGATCGTGGGTGCTGCACGGGCGATGTTGCATGATTAGGGCCTTCCCATACACTTGCGGGCTGAGGCATGCAATACTGCAGTATATGTGCAGAACCGTTGGCCTCACAGGATAGTTGGCATAAGTACACCCAAGGAGGCGTTTTCTGGTAAGAAGCCTGATATTTCCCATATGAGGATTTTTGGTTCTTTACATTCATGTGACGAAGGATGCCAGGAAGAAGTTGGAGCCGACTGCAAAATTTGGGATATTTGTGGGGTACACTGACACACCCCACAACTATCGTGTGTATTTTCCAGACAGTCGCAAGACTGTTGTACGACGAGATATAAAATTTCATGAGGAGAAAGCCATGAAGTGTTCACTTGAGAGGGAGCCACACTTGCATGCAGATGAGGAGCTATTAGTTCCTAAGGATGAGCCTCATGATGTGGATCAGCCACAAGAGGAGGTTCATGGAGTGGAAGAAACCACTCATGTAGCGCCAACCATCAGAGGGTGGAAGCGCACTACAGAAGCTGAGCGACTGGCTCAAGATGCAGAGAAGGTTGTAGGACCACCTACATCATAGTGATAGAGACAAATACCTAACCGGTATACTGGATACATGGCTCTTATGAGCAAGTGTATCATGACAGAGCCATCCTCTTTCGAGGAAGCTGTGGAGGATCCCACATGGGTAGATGCCATGGTGGAAGAGTATGATTCGATTGTCAGAAGTAGTGCATGGGAGATTGTCCCAAGGCCAGAAGGGAAATCAGTGGTGGGTTCGAGATGGATCTACAAAGCGAAGCAAGCAGCTAACGAGAGTGTGGAGAAGTACAAGGCAAGATTTGTTGCCCGAGGCTTCTCACAGATTGAAGGGATCGATTATGAGGAAACCTTTGCACCTGTCGCAAGGTATTCTTCCATACAGACGATTCTTGCTCTCTCAGCACAGATGGGGTGGCACATTCATCGATGGATGTGAAGATCGTTGCTTCCTCAATAGGGTGATCGAGGAGGAGGTGTACATAGAGCAGCCCGAAGGCTCAGATTCAGCTAGCCGAGTCGCATGTATGCATGCTCAAAAGAGCGTTGTGGCTGCTGAAACAAGCGCCGTGCTTGGTACACACGGGATACGTTTATTTCTCAACGACTTGGATTCTCCAAGAGTGAGGCGGATCCGAACCTATACCAGACGGTGATGAAAGTTTACCATTGTACTATGTAGATGATTTGATTTTGACAGGTGATGAACTGTTGATACACTCATGCAAGGCTGATCTTTCAAAGGAGTTTGAGATGAAGGACTTGGGCCTCCTTCATTATTTCCTGGGATTGGAAATTTGGCAGCGCAGTGATGGACTGTTTTTTTCTCAAGGCAAGTATGCCCGGGAGATACTGGAGAAGTTCAACATGCATGGCTGCAAGCCTGTTGATACTCCTCTTCCTGGTGGATGGAGGAAGGAGGATGCTACTTCGGTGGAGGTAGTGGATGCCACTGTTTATCAACATTTGGTGGGGTCACTTATGTATCTGGTCAATACAAGACCCGACATATGCTATGCTGTGAACCAGCTTTTACAAGCTATGGTTAAGCCTACCAAGCTCTTCTGGAAGGCAGGCAAGCATGTATTGAGATATCTCAGAGGCACATCGGGATATGGATTATGGTACAGACAATCGGATGAGGTGAGGCTATGTGGCTTCACAGATGCAGATTGGGCAGGGAGCCCAACAGACAGAAAGAGCACATCTGGAGGGATTTTCAGTATCGGGTCGACAACAGTTTCTTGGTATAGCAGGAAGCAGAGATCCATGGCACTCAGTTCAGCAGAGGCCGAGTATATGGCAACAAGTTTGGCTGCATGTGAGGCTATATGGATGAGGAAGATCCTGGTCGAGTTGTTCGGTTCACACTTAGATCCTACTGTGATATATTGTGATAATCAGAGTTGCATTAAACTCTCGGTTAATCCAGTATTTCATGATAGATCTAAACACAATGACATCCAGTATCATCATATCAGAGATTGTGTGTAGCGGAAGATCATGTCACTTTCATACATTCCCACGGAGGATCAGGATGCTGATATCTTGACGAAGGCGCTCACCAGGAGCAAATTCGAATACCACAGAGGCAGGATAGGGGTTGCAGATAATCCTTCTCTTGTTGAGAGGGAGTGTTGAGATTGCAACAAGATGATGAGCTTAGTGGAAAGAATTTGCCTTCACTAAGTGGGCCCGCAGGCTATTTTTGGCGCAAAGTCTATTTTTAGACTATGTCTATTTTTAGACATATGGATCATGTTCTATGAGTTGCGGGATGCTATTTGTGGATGGTTGGTCAAGTTGGAAAAATAGATGGACTTCTATTTTTAGACATATTGGGCGGAATCTATTTTTAGATTGCCAGTCTAAAAATAGATACGTCGAATATTATTAGCTCTTAATAATATTTGGACTCTAAACATTATCTTATTCTCTTGGAGCACTTCAGTTAAGTGCACAGATGTGGCACAGGAGCTGACAGAATGAATTACGCTATTCCTAAGGGTTAAGTGGAGCTATTGCATGGATACTTCAGTTAGAACTCATGTGAGAGAGTTTGGTGGAGTTGATTGAGGAAGTTAATGGAGTTGTGTTCAGTTTAACTAATCTAAAAATAGTTGAGCTAGTTGTATCTAGTCTAACTGATTGATACACTAGTGAGAGTGGTGTGAATTAATTAATAATTAATTCACTAATTATAAACTCATTAATCAACTAAAGAATACATTAGTTAACTTTAGTGCATGGACAGTTTCAGTGGAGACCAGTGAAGAGATAGGTGCAAGAGCAGTGTGACTATCAGTTGTGACTATATTGTTGCATGATTTGCAACAACCAGTGATTGGAGATGCCAATGAGGATTGCGCAGTACAAGCCAGGTGGTTCGAAGTTATTTATGAGCCATTCTTCAGCATTGATTACGCAATAGAGGCAGGCTATCAAGTGGCAAAGATTGGAGCATGTGTTTTTCTAGATCTAGCTTGATTAGTGTGTAGCAATTGGAGATTGTACTGAGAGCTTGTGAGGAGCTTTGTATGATGATTGTTACATGATCTCTATGACATATAATATACAGATAGTTGGGGGTTTTCAACTTTAAGCTTTCCCATGAAATACTGTGTTCATATGTGTGATTGTTTACGGTTTTAATGTGCGCATGCGATTGTTTTTATTTCCGCAATTAATGATCAATGGTAGAAAAGATTATGTATTGCGCATGAAGTTAAAATAGTGTCTGATCAGGAGAATCTCAGTGGATAACATATCAGTTATTCAAATTTCTACAATATGTGATACTAACTTCACCCAATTTAAAATTATAAAAAAAAAATCTCCACCATCTTAAATACTTAAATATATTTATTATATTCTTTTAATCACTATCATATTTTTCAAATAAATAATCATTAGACATTATAAAAAAAAATTTAAATAAAAAATTTTATTTTATCATATTTTATTTAATTATATTGTATCTTTCAAACTAGATAAAAAGAGAAATAATGAGTAAATTGTCCACTTCAAATTAAACATTTCGAAACATTAAAACACTTTCTATCCAAAATAATTCCCTTTAATATATTTGCACCATAATAATTTTAATTCCATATATTTGTTTTTCACCCTTACACCACATAAACGTAAACGTGTTAACCTTTATCACTTGAGAGGCGTATAAAATCCAACAAACTTTAAAATTTGATTGTAATATTTACCAACTAGTAAACGTTGATGAGAAGATAGTTGGATAAGATCAAATTTATTTGTGATGGGATTAAGAGAATACTTCACATCTTAAGCATCATTGTGATAATGATGCTACTTAACATTATCATTTTAGCGGTGGTCATAGTCGGTGACACAATATATAGCAATAGCTCAAAGCTATTTATCCATGGTGGTGTAGAGGACAAATAAGTGCGGGGACACTGAGGTCTCATATTAATTTAAATATTATTTTAAAATTATATATTTGAATTCTTATTGGTTGATTAAAATATTATTTTAAAATTGTGATGCAATTAGAGTGTGGGGATGTCAATCAAATCAAATCTAATACAATCCTAAATATTATTAGAATTCCATTGATGATGGATGGTTGGTTGTGTTATGATGTAAAAATATAATTTTAATTATATATATATATATATAATTTGTATTTTTTGAATTTTAGTAAAATTTTAGTAATATATTTTGATATGAGATTGTGATTTTTAGTTATTTAATGTATTTTTGAAGGCATAAATTGAAATATTTATATTATGCAAAATATATAACACAAATTTATAATTTTAATAAATCTTTACTAGATATTAAATAAATTTTATTGAAGGGTTTGTAGACTTGCGGCTAGGGTATATTTTTATGCTTATCTCATGCGATTAGGGCACATGATCAAGACATTAAAGGAATGAGAAAGTTTGTCTCCATGATTCATTCATACCCATTCTGTGTATATTTTCATTGTGTTTCCTTCTTCTCCACCAGCTCGGTTCACATAATCTAACATAGGAATGACAGAGTACTGTTAGTGCTTTTGTAACGATTCTCTTAGGTTTGAAGGTTCGATCTTGTTGCAGGTCTTTTTCATTGACAAAGAGAGAAGGTTTATTACTACTTTGAAGTATTGTAGACCTATGGTTAGGGCATATTTTTATGCCTATCTCTTGTGATTAGGGCACATGATCAAGACATTAAAGGAATGAGAAAGTTTGTGCTCCAGTATAGTGCAGCCTAGTTGTCTTGGTAGGTCTCAGACCTGTAGTGGAGGCTCATAACTGGGGTTCTGGTTTGACGCCAACATATCGAGTGGAGGGAAAATCGTTGTGCTGAAATTATAATGCCTGCAGTGCAAAGTTGTTGTTGGTGTGCCAAAATTATCTATTTTTACCCCCTTCCTATAATCATTAACCTCTGTTTTATCTCCATAAACCTTCTCATTCTAGCAGTAGTCCAAGAAAACTGTCTATTCCTACATAAACTTCATATTTCATGATTAAAGTTTGTTAGATTATTTATTAATAATTTTAAATAGATTTCGTGCCTTTAAATATTTCTTGTAACTTATATTTACTTTCCTAAAATTATTCAATAAGCTAAGTATCAATCATTATGTTAGCATGATCTAGTGCAGGCAGATTCCTGCACTGCCAACAATTATTGTTCCGTGATCTCCGTAACAACTCGATCACATCACGCGAGCGTTTTGGTCCATGTCTTTCAGCTTGGTTGCGGATTATCTGAAGTTAAACACAAACAGAGTATAGTCAGGGATGTTGCCAAAGATAGGGTCTATGACCAATGATTAGCTCGTGCCTTATTATAGCTGTTGGCCCAATTTTGTAATTTTGTTTGTTATTCTGTTCAGCCAGAAGGCTTGATTTGGGAACGACTCTGTAATTAGCAATCATGGCCATAGGCCAAAGGATTGTATAAAATATAACTCTTAGATAGAACTAGGTTAGCAATAGCAGTGTGACTGTAATCCTGTTTAATTTGTAATTTCGTTATCACCCTTGCTCTGGGCTAGAATTGAACCATAATGTGTGTTTGTTGATCAAAGTTAATACAAGGAACTGCGCCATGATTTTCTCACATTGCGTCTAATATTTTATTGATGCATTGATTAAAGTGTTTAAGAGTCTCGTTTCCTAAAACAGGAAACAAGTTGGTTGGCTAGCGCCCAGCCAACCTAGCTCGTTTACCCTCATGCTTTAGTAATTTTAAAAGGTTTGTGTGTCAATTTATTTACTTGCATATGCGTGGCTTAAATCTTTATTTCGTTCTTGCTTCAGAGTTCTGATTTAATTTCATTTATTGTCTAAGTGTGAATGGATCCATTGTGTGGAAGTCTAAATTGAATTTATTTATTCCCTGCAATTTCTTTCCTGGTTTTCTTCCGCTTGGATTGTGCAGGAAGATTCTTCCTACACCAGTGCATGTAGGATTCTGCACTCTGGTTAGCTCATTTATTTACAGAAAGTGTTATTTTCCTTTTCCTATAAATTTTTTAATTTACTTCTGCAAGTAAGAGTTATCATTAGAAGAAAGCATTCCTAATATTAAAATCTAAACTTACGAAGTTTAAGAACGACTTCGTGAAACGAGAAAGAATGTCATTGCAACGTCTTAATTTATGTCTGCACTTCAAGATTTAAGGAAAGGGATTAAAATGGATCTGTAACATTATAAGTGAACTTGTCAAGAGTTATATTTGATTGCATGCAAATTCCTTTGACTAAAAGTTTTCTTTCACTGTTGACGATTGTTTCGCTTTATAAGTTTATTTTTATTGCAAGTTCAGTTGATTAGAGCATTCTTTTCTATGTAATTTATCTCAGAATTAAGCTCGCAATTGCAATTCTTTTCAACCTGTCCTTTGATTCTTTCGAAAGTAAATTGGAAACCTTGGTGTAGGAACCTCTGTCCCGATGCAAGAGCTAGTGTATTGTCATAGGAATAGAGTGTGCTAAGCCTTAAGGCTTAGAGCACCTACACGAAGACATAAGTATTCAGTATAAGAGGGTAAAATATACTTTTCACATAAGTTTTATACCTGCACTAGTGCAAGCAGATTGCAAGAGTATAAGAACGAATGCTTAGTGTAAAAGGAAAAACATTTAGAAGGCAGATATTTTCAAGGGCTCACTTTTTAAACTGCCACCATCCATACTAAAGATAAACATAGAGTTTTAATTCAGAATTTAAGATTGTTTCCAGCTGTGTGAAAATTCCTTTACTTTATTTCTTCGCAAATAAGTTCTTTTACATTCCAGCACTATAATTGTTTTGGTGTCAATTGCCTTTGAAATTGTTTTCTATTTGATTCTGCAATATTTCAATTAAGATGTAGAAATAAAAATAGGAAAATTTCATACCACTTCTGGCATTACATGTGCTTCATCTCTAAGTTTACGAAACCCCCTGGTTGACAATTAAGTGTTGAAGGTGCTTGCTTAAGTCCAATCTTGCACCCAACATTTTGGGTCGTTTCCAAGGAGGTGATTTGAATTGGTAAGAATTTTCTATTTTTTGCAATAGGGGTAAGTCTGATATTATTTTTTCTGTAGTGTGCTTCTATTGTTTGAAGGAATTCATAGGTGCTGAGTTATGTTTGAATTTTCAGCATTTTATTGGTATTTCGTTTTGTCATTTTTTTGAAATGAATGCCTAAAAGTGGTAGGGGTCTGAAACCCACTAAGGGCCGAGGAAATACTGATAAATATGAAATCAAATATCATATTGGGCCTTATTTTGCAGGAATAAATTCCAAACAAACCCAGACTCATCATGCAGGAACTGTCCACTTGGATTCTGGCAATAGTAGTCCAGGGGTTACACAACCCACGAAGGGGAGTTAGGAGACTATAATAACCCATATTTAGCCTTCCTAGCCCGTTGATAGTAGTTTGATTTGAGGAAAAGTAATGGAAGATCATGAGGACCATGTCGAGGGATCTAGCAAAAATAAGGTAAATGAGGAACAATCCACTTTTGGATTCCCAATTGTGGATCCGGATGTAACTGTGCAAATGAAAAATATACCACCATCGACTCTTCCTCATGTATATGGTAAGGTACATGAAGACCCAGACTCTTTCCTATTCGAGTTTGATATTTTGTGTAGAATTTATAATTATTCATTTGATGCTCAAAAATTAAAGTTGTTTCTCGCAACTCTCAAGGTTGAAACTTTACGCTGGTTCATGGGACTAGGGGGAACGCTATAGATTCTTGGGAAGAAATGAAGAGAGTTTTCTTGTCGAAATATCAGGAATATTGTAAAACTAGAGATATTCAAGATGAAATCTTTACTATTGTGCAAAATGATGATCAGACTCTAGAGGACTACTTAGATAGATTCATGTACATCCTTCAAAGGTCAAAGCAAAAATTTGATCTAAGTAACATTGGAATGTTGTTCTTACATGGGTTTACTGATGATGATAGAAATAATCTAAATTTTTTAGGACAAGGGGATATTGTCCAGAAATATTTTGATCAAATCTGTGATTTGTGCAGGAAATTCTCCAGGAACCAATATAGATTCGGTAAAGGAATTCATAATATAAATAAGAAAACCGAATCTACTTATGCTATGATCCTTGGATTGGAGAATAAAATGGACAATATGAAAATTGAAATAATGAATAATGTTAGCAAAAAATATACTCCTTGAAGTTTCAACAAAAACTTGTAGAAGAGCAGGAGTCGTTGTCTATTTTTTGTCCAAAGTGTACGAAAAAACATCTTTTAAGGGAATGTCCTCTTGATATAAAAGGAACTAATAAATGTGAAATTTGTGCAGAGAACCATGCCACGGAAAAATTTCCCGCCATACCTGGGCTGAGAGATTTATTTGAAGGAGGACAACCTAAAGCCGAATCATTGCATGCTAATGAAGAGGTTAATGGGGCAAATAACAATGAGGAAAGAGCAGTGAGGGAAATAATTCCTATGAAGAATATGGTGAGATAAAATAGGCTCAAGACAAAGGAAACCTTAACATTCCTTCTAATCCATCCCCTACAAGCATCCCAAAAAACATCAGCAGAACAAAATCCAATTTTGGGCACATTTTTGCACTTGTGAATTTTTTACTGATTTAAAGTGCCAAGGGCGTGCTGCGCTCTTTTTTGAGGCACTATTTTGAGGAGTGGTTTAAATTTTTAGGTTCATCTTGTCAATTAAATCACACACACAAAATTTTAGATCATTTGGAGCAGATTTGGCCCTCCAAAAGGGTAAAAAACATGCAAAACTTCACCATTCTGCCCGATTTTCAGAGATGGCGTTGCGCCCTAAGAATTATTAGGAGATTTAGTTTTTGAGAAGGTAAATGGAGTCCAATCAGAAAACCAGATTCATTTTTGGAAAGTATACTTGACAAGCTTTCCAATTAGCTATCATGGAGCTAATTTGGACACCCGGAAGGCCTACAAAACTCAACTGCAAGGTGACCTATTGTTCTGGTGCAGGCGCTGCGCTCTTGGACCTCAGTGCTATGTGCTTGCCTGCAAAGTCAACAAAAGACACAAAGTTATTTCAAATAGATATTTTGAGGTTTTGTGGGAAAATCACTCCAAATTTAGGTGTTAGAAGTTATTTTTCATTTATTACATTAGATATTTTGTGCCTTGGGCCTTGCATGGTCTTAATGGACAAATTTGGCATTTATGAGTAGTTGTTGATATTTTCAAAACCCTATTTAGGGTTTTTGTCCTCTTTTCTTGTTAAATACAACATTGAGGCCTCATTATAGTTGTTGGTTAGTTGTTGAACTGAGCATAGGCTCTGAGTTGTAAGGATATTTTGGTTTTGGAGCATTGTAAAATTTTTGGACTAAATATCAATGAGGCAAGCACTTTGCAAGATTCATGAACATGGCTAATGGTGATGTCTTCTCATTTTGTTTTCATTTTCTTATTTTTTACATATTGTGTCATCTTTCTCTTGCATTAGAACAGAAATTTTTGCTTAAGGTATGCTGTCAAAAGCACATTAAGTCTGTCTTCTTCTGTTGCTCTCATGTTTTCCTCTGCTAGGTCAGTTCAGAGAATTCTTAGTTGCTCTCTAATCACACTCAGCTTGTTTATCTCAAGAATGATTTAATGGAGTCAGTGCCAAAGTATTTTATGGTTAGCCCCGCCCTTTGGAATCACTTAAACATTATTTTTGAGGTCTTTACTTTGAAGTATTGCTGATTAGGTTTAGCTAAAGAGGTTTATGACTTTCCATACCCTTCTGTTAGTCTTAAATGGTTTCTTTGAAGGTCTTTATAGTATGATTAAGGAATCTTACGAGTTCCCTACTTTCTTGATCATCACTATTGTTATCTTACATGTTTTCTTTCTCTGAAGGTAGATAGTTGGATAGGTTAAGAGTTCCTTGCTCTCTAGGGTTTATTGGATTGTTGTCTTAATGTTTGCTTGTTAGGGTTTAGTCAAAGAATTTATTGGTATGCCCTGTCTTTGGTTATTTCCTTATGCATAGTGATCTCAAATGCCCTTCTTGTTGTAGTATTTGTCAAAGGATTCTTAACTGCTCTTTTGCACCCACTTTGTTCAAAATTTAATGTTCACTTCACTCACATCAGCCTTGAAGATCCATTTAGCCTTGTTATACTTGCCCTCTGAAGCACCCTTGACCTTTTGATGCACTTTTCTAGACCTTTTGCAGACTCCATAGCCCAATGGTCTAAACCTCTCCTACTCTATTTGTTTTTGTTGACAAGCCTACCCAACCAAACAAACAAAACAAACAAACCCTAATCCTCATAACTAGCCTAAAATCAAAACCCTAAAAGCTATCAAGTTACATCCTTTTCACAAACATAGAGAGAGACCTCTCTGAGTCCAAGAAGGCTAGGTCCTAGGACTCCAAATACTAGTTTGATGTTACCCTTGTACATTTGTTCTGCCAATCTGACAAATTACAGGGACCTAACATAATGGCGATCACGGTGGGACTCTGATTAAATAACAAGCTTATACATCCTTAAATAATTCTGAAAAACCTTCTCAAATAGTATTCACTGACTCAGCGCCTAACATAATGGCGATCGTGGTGGGACCTTTTGAGTCGATGACAATATAAGTATTCCTTAGGACCTCAAAAAACCCACAAATATCTTTATATTGGTATTCAGTTGTTGATGTTGGACAACAAGTACACCCTTAAAACAGTAAACATCATCCACCTGGTGACTCCACTGGTCTTCAGTAGCCCTGTTGACCCCACTAGTTCTCATAGACTCCCCTATGAATGAATTAATCAGTCCTAATATTACTGATGGTGGACAGAAAATTTGAAACCTTCCACTTGGCGACTCCACAACTCTCAATAGACCTAAAGACTCCACTGGTAGAGAATTATAGACTGGTTAAAAATATTCAGTGACCCTTTCTGATTTACAAACATGGATCCAAGGATACAACGGAGATATGCTCCGATGAACAGAGATCACATCTCTGGATTCCCACACAAAATGCCTCAGATAGATTGGTACAGAAACCTGCCTATGTTTCAAGATGAAAAATGTGATGGCCCCTTGTTACATCTCATCAAATTTCATATACATGTATGGAGGTTAAATCTTGAATGGAATGAGGACTGCCTCATGAAAATGTTCATGGGGACATTAGAAGGAAAGGCAAGGAAATGGTATGAAGGCATATCCTGGTTTTTTGTTTTCTTTAAAGCATTTCCATAAGGTATTTTATGAGCATTATAAACAAAATAGGTCATATTTATCATTAACTGAAAATTGTTTTGATCAATCTGAAGATTTCATACAATACCTTGTAAACATTGATGGAGATTTGGGAAATTGGCATCCTGAAGATCTATTAGAGGAACTCCATGCATTTCATACTCAAGATAACTATCATGACAACCAAGAGGAGTGGGTTGAGAATGAAATCAATCAGGAGATTAAAGAGGATCCACAGGACCTCTATGAAGGCACAAGTGATGACTTACCATCTCTTCTAGGAGAGGCTCAAGAAGACTTTCAGCCTCAAAATCAACCTTCACAAGAAAAAGAGAACTATTGTAGTTTTATCCAAAGAAAGAGAAAAACACCTCCTCTCTTAACTGAAGAGGAAATAAACCAGATTCTAAACATGTATCCAACCTCTAAACCTTCATGCGAACAAAACATTTATGTTTATTCTCCTGTTAATCCCATCTACCACAGATCAGAAAATGGGTGTGTAGATCAATTATGAGAAAAACAATCTGATAATCCAATATTTTTTATTGGTGAAATTAATTATTTTGATGATTTTCCAAAGTTTGATTAGTATGATGATGATGTTATCCAAACAGAAGCTAATCTTGCAGAGCAATCAGCAGTTGGATTGTGGGAGGAAATTCATTTTCATCAGCTTGAAAACAACGATCAGCCAATACATATCAGCTTTGACACTGATAAGGAAAGTCTAGAAAATTTAGAAGTAAATGAAGGATCTTTGACTCTTTGTTCTACTTCATTTTAGTCCATCAGAAATAAATTTCATGTGATTGGAAATCAACAGTCTTTCTGTTTTGATGTTGAGGTAGGGGAAGATAATGAACTTCTTGAGAAAGTTGTTAATGAGAAGCCTTCTCCTGAAATGGTTGAGGAAATAATTTATGACATAGAATTCTCCTTAACTCCAGTTTTGCAGCCACCAAGTTCCATTGAATTTAAAATTGCAAATGAAGGCTTGGAAATTGATAATCACATGAGAGTTGTTGCACTTCCTTCTCAAGAAGACCTATTTCCAGAAAGTGCTCCTTCTCATCAACATGATGGCCTTCACACAGACTTCAGCTCACTTGATCAGAACATAGTAGGTTTTCTAGAGGAAAACATTGCAATATATGATGAGGCTGCCAATTCGGATGATCAGGAGCAGGAGGAAGAGATTCTTTCTCAAAATAATCCCAAGCTTAGCCAAGTGGAGGAAAGAGTACTCCTGGATGAAGTTTATTTTTCAAATCCTCACAGCTAGGTATTATTTCAAGATCCCTTTGTTGATTTTTTAGAGACATTTGAAGAGGGATTAAAATATGTCAGAAGAACTTTGATGCAAGGTTTAAAGAAAATTTTAGGCACTATTGTTCAAACACAAGTGAGGTGGGAGTGGCCTTTTTATTTTTTTAGCACACTCAAAGAGCTAAACAAATATCACTCATGGAATCATCTACTTGACTAGTTATATTGGAAAAGAGGGTTCACCAAATGAACATCTATCATATGTAGGTTAGATTAGGATAGATAGGTATGAAAATAAGCTCAACATCATGAGCATATTTCTAGCTTTAGTTTCAAATTGTTTTTGACTAAAAAATGAAAACACAAAAACAAAGGAAAGAAGAAAAAGAGGGCAGGAAAAATAATAGGTACAGCCCCATACAAAAAAAAAGAATATTGTTGAAAGTGTGCAAGCCTAAATGCCACTACTTGTTAAGAAAGAAGAGTCTTGTTCAGTCATCTAGCCTAATCATGATTGAACATGTTTTAAATTTCTGTTGATAGGTTAGTGAAAGAAGACTTGTCAAAACATGTAAACTTGGCTCGTCAGTAGGATAGATTAGGAAAATATGCTCATTCCCAAAGCATAAATCTGAACCAAAGAGAAAGAGAGGGATACATAAAAAATGCTAGATCACAGCCCTCATGCTTTCTAGTTTTAATTGTACAAAAATAATGTCTGTGTGCATCTTGTCTAAATGCCACAGCCCATGAAAAATCAGATTGCTTAATCCTGGTTTGGTCATGTTTTGAATTTCATGTTAGTAGGTTAGAGAATAAAGTTTGTCAAACAACTTAATCTTGACAGATGAGTAGACTAGGTAGAGAATAAGAGTTCATTAGCCTAATATGAACTCTTGGAAGTGATAAGGGTACAAGTAGATAGTTTTTTATGATTTCAAAAGAAAAAGTGTCAAGGGTTTTCCAGTCCAAGTGCACCCAAAAGAAGAAAAAATGTTAGGCAAAGTATGATGGGTAGGTAGAACTAATGTTGCATAAATCATATCTTTTTAGATTTTTGAGATCATAGCTTCAAGAGAACATCAGCAAATGAAGAAATAAATATCTACCAAGTACAAGTAAGGTACTAGTCTTCAAAACTCAAAGATCTGAACTCTGAGGTCCTGGACACCTCCTGAAAGGGAGTTGCCCTCCCCAACTGGAGCCACTGTTAGTCATCAGTATTTTCATTATCTGTAGATGACTAAATATTGGTTCTAGATTTCTAAAAACAACATTCTTTGAACATTGTAATTTTTAGAAATCTCACTGCCTTCATTATCATTGTTAGCCACCTATAAAAATTTGTCATATCAAAAGGTGGTTAAAATCATTTTTAAGCCTTCAAGAAACAATTTTTTTGGCCAAATTGTGAGTTCTTAAAGTCTTATGAAGATAACTTGTCCTTGAGTTAATCCTCATTGCTGTTTTCCTCATAATCCTGAAAAATATGTTATTTGTAAGGAGAAAGACTGCTCAAAAAACCCATTCTCCCCTTCATTTTTACCCCTCCTTTCACTCATAATTAACCTTCATTTTTCATCCCCTTGTCCTCATTAAAATCCTCCATTTCCATCATTTTAACCTTCAGAATCACTTCAAGACCCTTTTAAAACCATTTGGTCTCCTACCATTTGATTTAAAAATCCTTCATTCCCCTATCAGAACCCTCTAATTGACTTAAAAACTATGTTTTTAGCCTTAAAAACACTTATATTTCATTTACATAGAATTTTAGCCCCCAAGGGCTTAACTTCTATAACCCCCGCCTCTCATGGGACCATAAGCCCCGCAACCGGGCGCTAAAGGTCCTTAAACCCCAGTTCGAAACCTTTTCCTCCTTAATATTTCATAAAACCTGACTTTTCCTTTGATATTTCATGAATCCGATGGTTCAAATTTTTAATGAATATCAACCGTCAATCTGAACAGATCAACAGTCATCTGCCAATCGCATCGCAAATAAACAAATTGTTGGGGTTCCTATGTTTTCGCAGGTTTGGCTCTACCAAAATATAAGACAACATCAAAACCACTTTGGGACCTCAGGATCTAGCCCTCATGGGTCCAGAGAGGGATCTCTCTATAAAGGAAAAGATATATAAGTCTTTGAAGCTCAGTTTTAAGATATTAGGCTAGTTATAGGCACGGGGGTTGTTGTTTGTTTGTTTGTTTGTTTGGTTGTTGGGAAACATGAAAGAAGGGTTAAATATAAGACAAAGGTGAGCAAAGAAGGATTCTAGGCAAAGGAGAGATACTTCAGGGAACACACAAGACCATTGGGAAATGGAATCATAAAAGGGTTTACTTGCTATTCAATATCCAAGGCTTTCAATTGGGCTAGTCATCTAAAACAGAGGATCTTTAAAGATGATAGTGTGGTGTGAAATGATAAGGAATGAAGGTGAATGACAAGGAAACCTCTGAGGTGACCACTTAGGGAGAAGATCTATGGATAGGGCATGCCTTAAACACCTATGATCTAACCCCTAAAAGGCTAACTCTTCAGACAACAAGAAACATTAAATATTTAAACATAAAGGTGAAGCCTGAGATCAGACAAAGGCTTTGAAATTTCAATGCTTCGACATTCAACTTAAGGGAACTTAGAAAGTTTCAACTGATTGAAAAAGACCCTAGTGAGATAGAATCAGCATTCTAAACTCCCATTATCCCCATTCTTTCAATTAAAACCCAACAAGAACATCTAAGAATATATTTATAAATTCATACATCAGTTAGTAGTGAATAACAGCTACTATACTGGTTAATTATCTTGAATTAGTTCTCAGATAGCACAATCAGTAGAAAACATAAAATATAAGAAGAGAAGGAGCATTAGGGTACCATGCAAGGGTATATCCTAAGCCAGATTTCTGATTCTTACCAGAGAAATGAAATGTAATGAATTACAGAAGGAAAACAGAGACAAAGGTAGAACACATCACTGCTGCTTTAAATCAGGATCCAAAGAAATGTGCTTGTCATATTAAAGAGCAACACCAGTCATATACAACATCGTCCAACAGCTTGATATTCAGTCTGAAATCATCTCCTCATCCTATTTTACAACTTTACACACATAACTATATCTCAAGAGAAACAACTTAAAATTCACAAATATCCGATCAAAAACCTTTACAATGTGTTTTTTCATGAGTTTTATAGCTAAAGAGAGGCAGAGAAGGTAGATAGAACTTTTAATGAAACATTAAAATAGAGGAAGAAGAGTGGCTCGAGGCCCATTCTGTTTTAATATCCATGCATTGATTTTTAGTACTCTTTGGGTGAAAGAGTGGTCTTCGACAGGTGATATTAACTTCATAGGTATGTTCTTTGATGTAATTTATGGCTGCAATACTATGTAGTACTCTGGGACCAGTAAGGTATTTAAATGACTTTTAGGTCTGCCATACTGCACAAAAAATGCTTCTGGCAACATTAGGACTTTTCTGTCAGGGTGTAGATCTTATCAGGAACACGATGTAGAATAAAAAACAGTATGGGTACTTTGTCCTTTCTCGGGGGGAACCTTCTGCTGATGTGAAACACTGATGTGATTTGTGCATATGCTTTAGGCCTTATTAGGCCTTCTATGTCAATCACAAGGTCTTCAATCTACATATTTTTCCCTTTAAACATTGAATTAAAGCTTAAAATCTTCAACAATGGGCATTAAACCTCTTTAATTCATCACTAATACTCTTTGCCGCTTTTGTGACTATCTCTGTCTGTGGAAATGGAGTTTTAATGGCGTTGGATGGTTTTATAGAGTTAAACACTAGTCTTTATTGAAATATTTCGTTCAAAAACCTTCCCAGACATTCACTTTGCAATCTCTGGCTCTGAAAATGGCCTTCTCTGCGCTCTGTGTCACTATGACAGTGACTATGAGCAATGGCGGTTTCCACCACATGTAACCCTGCAAAACACACAAACATGTTAAGAAAATCCATGCGGGAGTGGTGGTGGATGCAGTGGAATATTGTGAGAATGGCAGCGCAGCAGAGATGAATGCGGTGGATGCGGTGGAAAACGGCTAAAAAATGCTATGAAATGGTGCAAAACTGATCTAATGGTGGCTGGATGAAGAAATGGTTATGAACCGTCTGATTAGATCTGGTGATGGAAATAGACAGTCAGATTTCACCGATGGGATTTCTTTAGAGAGGTTTGGCGAAAGAAATAAACTTTAATGTTATAACATAAAGTTTTGATGTTAGGCGGAATACAAAGAAAAGTTATGAAAATGCAGTGAAATGAGGCTTTGAATGGTGGGACTAGCATGGGCGGAGGGTTATTTTGAATATGGACCGTTAGATCTCTGGAGGAGATCAATGGTTGAGATGCCACGATGGAGTTCTATGGTAGCGCGATGAAAAAACATGAATGGGGAATGCGATGGAATGAGGGCCATTGATCTATATAGATCAATGGTCAGGATTACATAGAAGGGCTCTGGGACGCGGAAGTGGGGAAGTGGTTTTAAAAAGAAAACAACTGTTTTCGCGTTGTTTGGGAGTGATTTTGAAAATCTCCCAAAATCACGTGATATGGTCCGCCGCTCAACACGTGGCAAAATAAAACCGCCCATATCGCGTGATTTAAAACTGTTAAAACTCGGACAAAAAAAAAACGTGATATGTATGCTCACCGTTGGATCTGGGGTTGTGAGATCTGACAGCGATGGATGGAGCACGATACAGACAGTCGCGCAGTCGGTAATGTAGGTACAGGCCAATGGTGGTTTGAATACGGGTAGTCCGATCAGCAGAATGAACGACTGAGATCTGAAGAGAGGATGCGAAGGTAGAGGGGTTGGTTAATGGGCAGGAGTAATCCTGGCCATCAGATCAAGAAGGATGGACGGCTATGATCCAATCACAATCAAAGATGGCAGGGGCCAAAAACTCTAATGGAATGATGTTGTGATTACATATGGACCGTTGGGTCTACGGGAGATCGACGGCTGCGATTGGATCATGGGTGGCCAATCAGGGACGCGGGGGTGGAGTGAGATCAAATCCTGGCCATTGGTTCTTGTGGATTCAATGGCCAGGATCCAATCAGGGATTAGCCGATCGGGGAGACAGAAACTGGCACATTTTAAAATTTGTGATTGGCGATTGGGGCGGTGGTGCAATGGCCGTTGGATTGTTTAAATATCAACAGTAGAGATTTCCATCGGAGGGTATCAAAGGAATGTTATTGGCGCGCGGTGAGTTTCGCGTGGACCGTCGATCTGTATAGATCAACGGCTGGTAATGCTTCCGAGCCTAATAGACCAAATGTTCTCTCGCATCGGAATTTTTCATTAACAAAGGAAACGCGCTCCCGACCAATCTTTCGATTGCGATAAGCTCTTTACGCCTCAGCGCTTGGTCTTAGCGCCTGATTACATGTGAAGAAGGGGCTGGGGCTTAGCTGCAAGGGGCTTAGGCCTATTATATGGTAAAAAGTGGGTTTTAGTCCTAAAAACAGAGTTTTTTAAGGCTGAATAGAGGTTCCGTAAGGGAAAAGAGGGGGTTTAAAATCAAATGGATGGATTTCACATGGTTTGCAAAGGGGAATTAGATGGTTTAGAAGACTTGGGAAGGGATTTTTGGGGTCAAAGTGGAAATTTGAGGAGGGGAAAAAAGGGGTTAAAATGGGGAATTTGCAGGGATACCACGGAGCAGATGTAGGCTTTCTGAGCGTAATTTTTTCACAGACAGTGAGGATTTCTTGATGGAAACAACAATGAAGATCTTATCAAAGGAAAAGGACACATAGAGGCTTCAAGAATGATATATTTTCAGAGGAAATGTATTTATTGAAGGCTCAGAAAAACATTTAGCCACCTGTTTGCTTGACAAAAAAATTATAAGTGGCTAACAGTGGTTCCACATGGGGATGGCATCTTCCTGAAGATGTCAAGAACTTTAGAGATATTCTTTGGGAAGTAGGCCAGATGCCTGATCTTTGGACCATCCATTCTTCTTTGATTCAGCTATTACAAACATGATGGATATTAATCAGCAGAAAACATTCCCCAAACAATATACCTACCCATCCTACAGTCCTAACATTTTTTCTTCAAGGTGCATTTGAATTTGCAGACCTTCTTCATCATTTTTTATTGAAAGAAGAAACAAATTAATCTAGTTCTACCCTTATTCCTCCATGAGACCAGATTAAACAGTTGGCCTCGTAGCTTCTCTACCTATACTAATATATGCTAGGATTAAACTGTCTAGTAGATTTCTTCTCTACATTCTAAACAGAAATTAAAAAATAGTCAAAACAGGGTTATACAGTCTGGTTTACTGTGGATCCATGGCATAAAGACAGTTGGACATGAAATGATATTGCAGAAACTTGAAAACAAAATTTTGAAGGCTTGAAATTTTGAAACTTTGAAGCATCCTTCTTTTCTTTGTGACTCAAGTTTTGAGCTTGTTAGAGTCACTCTTTTCTTCACTTCAGCTCTGGTTTTGGGCTTGTTAGAGCTGATTCTTCTTTCTTCTTTTCTAGTTCAGATTTTGAGCATATTAGAACCAGCTTCTTTACTTCCTTTGGCTCAGGTTTTGATCATGTTAGAGCCAATATTTTGCACTTCAGAGGTTCAAGTTTTGAGCATTTTTGAACCTCTCTTTCTATCTTTTTTGGAACATTTTCTCTTTTTCTTGAAAACAAAACATAACAATGGTATTTACAATGGAAATGAAAATTGTAAACTGGAAATCAGCAGTAGTAATGCTTGAGCATCCTGCCATTGACAGGACCCCAAACAGATCTATACCATATAGCTCTTGCAGAAAAAAGGAATTTGGACCAATGGTGGATTGGATGATGTAAGGGCCCTGCCACAAACTGTCAAATTTTCCATGCTTTCCTTTTTCTTCTCTCCTAAAGTCCCACTTAAGAACTTTATCTCCAATTTTGAAGTCACAAGCTTTTTTTCTCTTATCAAACAACTTCTTTATATTTTCTAGCACTTTCAGAGCTCTGTTATAGACTTCTTCTCTTGTCTACTGGAGATGTATAGTTTGATTTACCCTCCTTACCATGTTGTCCTCTTCTGACTGAATCTCTTGGACTAGTTTAATCACTAGTACCCCTAGGTTGGTAGGAAACACTACCTCCGTTCCATAAACAATTTGATATGGTGACATTCCAATGGATTTCTTTGTTGTTAGCCTGTCAGCCCACAAAGCATGCACTAACTTTTTATGCCATGATTTCTTATTCTCTTCAAGCAGCTTTTTGATAATGGTCACCAAGCTCTTGTTTGATGATTTAGCTAACCCATTACCTTGTGGGTAATAAGAAGTTGAATGACCGAGTGCTATCTAATACCTGTGACAAAAATCAATCATTTTCTTGGATCCAAAAGCAGCAACATTATCAGTGATTATCTTTCTAGGGCAGCCAAATCTAGAGAAGATGTGGTCTTCTAGGAACTTAATGATGACAGGATCTATGGCATTCCTAAAAGGGATGGCCTCTATCCAATTTGTGAAATAGTCTGTGGTTGTAAGAATCCATTTGTGTTGAGCAGCAGATGCAGGGTGTATTTCCCCTATGAAATATAGGCCCCACTGTTGAAAGGGAGCTTCAACATTTATAGGTTGTAATGGTAAAAATATGGCACTTATGGCAGGCAATTATCATTTTGTGGATGTCATTGAAAAGTGTAGGCCAGTAGTAGCCAGCTCTGAGTATTTTGTTAGCGGTGGCTTTCCAGTTTAAATGGCCTCCACACTCTCCTGCATGGAACTCCTGTTTAATACTTTCTGCTATAGTTTTAGGCAGACATTTAAGTAGCAAACCATTTGCACTTTTCTAGTATAAACATTCATTTAGTATGCAATAGTTTCTGGCTTTTAACTTTAGGAATCTAGCTTTAGTCTTTGATAAATCAGGAGGGGCATTGAGGTTTGTGAGTACATACAGGATATCAGAATACCAAGGAGAATTTTGAAATTGTTCTTCAAGTGTAGGATCAGGCAATCCTTCATGTTCATTCAGGGCATCTACCATGTTTATGTCAAGGGCTTGTAAGTTTTATTTAGCCATTAATTGAGCCAAGCTCTGACCTTTGATCAGTTTTGTGGGTTTTATTTCCAGGTCATACTCTAATATTATAGCAATCCATTTGCCCCTCTTTCCATCTAGATCTTGGGACAAAATGTCCTTTACCACTATGTTTGGCACGTAGGCAATGATGTGAGAATGCAGTATATACACCCTAAAGTCTTTCAAGGCCTTTACCAAGGCATAGGCCTGTTTTTCCATTATGTTATATTTTAAAGGTGCATCCCTCAGAGCCTTGTTGAAGAAAGAAATAGGCTGTTCCATTCCCTCTAGATTTTTGTGCAGTAGGACTGCAGCCACTGTATGCTCGGAGGAAAAGGAAAATATCAGGAAATCTTTTGAGAAGTCAGGGCTGATTAAGACAGGTGCCCGGGTGAGTGCAAGTTTAACTAATTCAAAAGATTGTTTGGCCTCTAAATTCCACTTAACCCCTACACCTTTTTTCAACATGTTTTTCATATCCCTGAGGTTCTCAGCTAAGTTGGGAATAAACCTCCTTAAGAAGTTAATTTTCCCAATAAAGGACTGCAACTCTTTTATGTTTCTCGGGTGGGTAATCTGCAGTATTCCCTCAACTCTTTGCAGGTCTATCTTAATTCACTTCTCTGATATAATATGGCCAAGAAGCTTACCTTCTTGAAGCCCGAACACAGTCTTCTTGGGATTTAAAGACATACCAAACCTTCTAAGTTTTTCAAGAACTCTTCTCAGATGTTTTACGTGCTCCTCATTAGTCTTGTAATAGACTGTTATGTCATCCAGATAGATGAAAATGAAGTGCCCTATTTCCTCTGAAAAGGCTATGTCCATTGCTCACTGGAAGGTCGCACCAGCGTTCATTAGTCTAAAAGGCATTTTTACGTACATAAAAGTGCCCCATGGAGTGGTGAAAGTTGTCTTGAGTTGGTCTTCTGGGAGTACTAAAACTTGGTTATAGCCTGAAAAACTATCTAATAGGGAAATCCTTTTTGAGCCAACTACCTTCTGAAGGGTGTGTTCCATCTTTGGTAAGGGGTAATTGTCTTTAAGTGAAGCTCTGTTAAGGTTTCTGAAATCGATGCACAGTCTAATCTCACCTGTCTTCTTTCTCACGGCCACAAGGTTGGAAACCCAATCGGAGAACCTCACAGGCACTATGATTCCTGCCTCGTACATTTTCTTGATCTCCTTTTCGACTAGAGGTAGTTGTTTCAGGTTAATTCTGCGAAGTTTCTGTCTGAAGGGTTTTTGGTTTTCTTTCAAAGGGATCTTATGCTGGATGATCTTCATATCGTAGGCTTTTAAGTCCTCGTAACTCCAAGAAAACACATCAATGAACTCTTTAAATAAGTCAATATATTTCTTTTTCATGTCTGCTAGCAAGGACTTAGCCAATTTAATCATCTTAGGCTTATCCTCAGTGCCTATGTTGCATTCCTCGACATCGGAGTCTGAGTGTCCTATAGTGGGTTTCTTTGCTACGTCGTTAAAATCAAAAAGGTCCTCTAAAGGTGCCAGTCCTCTGGGTATGTTCTTATCTTTTGACTGCAGCACCTCGATTTCCTCTTTTTATATGTTCTTATACTCTTTGGTTTGAGTTCTGAGTTCTTTAGTTAACATGTTTATTTCTATGTTATGGGGTTATTTTTCTTCATTGGGGGGCTCTTCACTCAGGCAGCTTTCATCAGATTTAGAGTTTGAATCAGAGAATTAAATCTCATTCCTGCCAGTCAGGAAATCCTCTATCTGCTTGTCGCCTTCAAAGACCTGCCAATATTTCTCGTTATCTGGCACCGCAGACCTATATTTCATCTGAATGATGATTTGTTTGTCACTAGGTGTTTTGTGATATGAACTAGCTATGCAGGCTAATCCATTTGCAACAATGTTCTGACTCCTAGGAAAAAACACCAGCTCATACTCTACAAAGGTTTTCAGTAAATCCATAGCATCATTCCTGTACGCTCTCAATCTAGGGTGTTTAGCTGTATACTCTCTGTTCACTTGTTTTATGATTAACTCAGAGTCTTCGTGAACATCTATCCTTCGGGCTCCTAGTTTTTTCAATAGATTCAAGCCTAGGATGAGGGCCTCATACTCTGCGATATTTTTTGTACATTTGAAGTCCAGATTGAAGGCATGACTCTCGGCATAGTCACTCTCAGTGTTATGTAACCACACTCTGGCTCCTACATTATTTCTAGTGCAAGACCCATCGAAATTCATTCTCCATAAGGGATCATTTTCAGGTTCATCACCATTTTCCTCCCTAATGTTGGTTTCACTGTTCTGCTGTAATATGGGGTCTGCACCGTGGTGTGGAGCGTTTTGTTCTTCATGATGTGTATGGAGTTCAGAGAGATGACCAGTCAATTGTTTGTAGTCTTGTTCTTATTTACTCTGAGTTTCAGATTCAGTGCACTGTCCAAAGGTTTCTTCGTTGTTTTCTTCTATGTCTAGAGTGGCCATTATGTTAAACTCTATGGGCTCTACCCTATTGTTTTCATCTCTTTCTTCTAGCTCTAGCTCGTCTATGGATTCATCATTGAAAAGGATAAAGGAGTCTAGATCTGTATGTACAGAGTACAGAGGTGATTTTTCAGGTTTTTCAGGGCTGTTGACCATGAACTTCATTTATGCCTCTCTATACAGTCTCCTAAGCTGGCTAAAGACAGGGATTGTGGCATAAGACCCATCCATCTGCATTGTACCTTGCAGCTTGGCTCCCCATGACCTCGACAACAGCATGCCATATTTAGGTGGCACATCTGCCACCACCACATCCATAACCATACATTTGGCTGGAATCTGGGTCAGGTTCACATAGAGATCTTTGATTAGGCCAAGGCACTTTACTTTGCTAGAGTCAAATGAATACAAATCCTTATAAGGTTAGGTTATCTCTACGCCTAACCTCTCCATAACTACCTTAGGCATTAGGTTGTGCGATGCCCCAGAGTCATGCATTGCGTTGTGAAAGATCTTGTCATGGATATTGAGGCTGATATAAAAAGGAGGTACTACCCCTTCCTGAAACTTCCCTTCTATATTTGGACCAAACAGAAGGGTTGGTTGATCATCACTTAGATTGACAGTGTCACTATTTTCACCTAGATTCAAAGCTGTCAAAATTTGGCCTTTATATACATCCTCAGTGGCCAGCTTAGAGAGTGGGACAGAAATTTTAATTTTAGCAATCTCACTCTCCAAATTGAAGGGAGATTGACTCTTAGTAAGACTCAACTCTATTTTTTTAGCCACTACTTTAGTGGCAGAATCGGTGTGTTGATTCTCACTATGTACAATGTTTGTAGCAGTTTTATCAGGAGCATTAGCTGCAGTGCTAGTGTTGCTATTTTTTTGACTTTGTTTATCAGTATTTTGGTTTTCTTTCTCTTTGTTCTTCCCAGAACTTTTAGCTACTGATTTGTTGCTTTCAGCAGTCACCTTAGGATTTTTCTCAGGCCTTCTCTTAATGCTAATCTTAGAAGCTTTGGGTTTGGAAGTTTCTAAGCTCTTCTTGCTCCTAAGCTCATATTGTTCTCTAACCTGCATGATGGCATTTTCAAATCCTAGCCTATAATCCTCAAATTCTAACCTTTCCTCATCCCAATGTGAGTGTGAGGTCTGATTGTCTTCTATGGAACAGTTGTGGATTGAGTTGTCTATTTCCACCATGTTTATTGTGGTTCCCTCGGACTCTTATATTATCCCCTCATCCTCATCAAGGAAGTTCTCTTGAAATGGGGGTATGACTTGTTGATCAGAGTCTCTCTGTCTGTTTGGGGGGTTGTTTCTCCTAAAGTTCTGGTTTTGGTTTTGATTTTGGTTTCTGTTCAGATTACTGACTGTGACAACCATTTTCTCTATCATTTTCTCTAGCCTTTCCACGTTTTTGGCTAGACTATCATATTTGGGATCAGATGTGGAAGCTGTAGTGTCGTCCCTATATGTTACCCTTTTCTCAGACCTCATTCTAGCTCTCTTTTCAATCAGGTTAGCTTCTACACTCACTGCTCCTTTTTGCATATTTTCCAATGTGTTGTAATCTCTCTCCCTAAGTTGGTATGACATGTCAACATCAAAGCCTTAAGGATACTTCACTAAAGCCATCCCTTGGGGATGTTTCAAATGTGGTGGAAGGGCGTTGTAAACACTGTTAAACCTTGTGGAATAGTCATGGACACTCTCTCCTAAATTTCTTTTAAGGTTCTTGTATTCAGCTAAGATTTGAAGAGGGTTGGTCTTGACTTCCCATTTGTTTATGAAGGATTCATATAAAGAGGGAAGATCATGGATACTATTAGGAGGTAGGCCTTTAAACCACTTCTTCACATTTCCTCCTAAACTCTATGCAAAGATTCTCATTTTGACTGTCTCATCATCTATCTCCATATAGTCAAAGGAATATTCCATCCTATCTACATGGTGTTGAGCTGTGGTAGAATATTTTGCAGTGAAATGTGGGATTTTTGACTGATAATCATTGGGTAAAGGCACTAGAGGCTGTGGTAACACCAGAGGTGCATACCAGGCTGCCATAATGGTGTTTTGAGGAGGTAAAGGATTCGCTTGAGCAGCAAGTATGTGGATGACAGGAATACTAGACCAGAAACACTCTGTTGAGTTGATTTAGGGTGATAGAGCCCCAAGTTTTGAATGAAATGAATGTCAGGAGGTGTAGATGGAGGAGTCTCTCTATCCCTAATATGTTGACCATTGTGAGATGGTGAACCAGGAAGCTCAAGGTCTGACTGGTCTAGAGCACTGAATGACTTAGTTCTTGGTAAACTACTTTGTGACTCTAAGTCAAAAAGAGTGTCTGATACAGCTGTAAAGTTTTCTGGTGCAGAGTTAGCTCTATGGATGTGTCTGGAAATAGTTGGCTTTCTACGGGTGGGAGATTTCCTAAGAATTCTCTCAAGGTTGTCAACTATTTCAGGTGGGTTTGGGCTAGGATAAGCTCTAGTATGAATGGTTCTTGAAGCCAGTATGTTTTTCTTCAGACAAAGAAGCTTAATCCTACTTGTTACTTCTAATATGGCTAATGTTGTAATGAAGGCTGGTATCCCAGTGGAGTCTTGCAAAAACCAAGATAATCAGCAGGCCTACTGATCACCAGTGGAGTCTTTTAATCATTAAGGAACTATGGAGTCGTCAAGTGGAAGGTTTATAATGCTTCAAGAAGGTATACTATCCACCACAGTGATTAACCACCAAAATCAGGCTACTACGGTCTCTTTTGAGTTCTTAGAAGTGTTTAAAGGTGTGTTTTACTCAAAGTCCCCAGCGGAGTCGCCATTATGTTAGGGTTCCTATGTTTTGGCAGGTTTGGCTCTACCAAAAGATAAGACAACATCAAAACCACGTTGGGACCTTAGGATCTGGCCCTCCTAGGTCCAGAGAGGGATCTCTCTATAAAGGAAAAGATATATATGTCTTTGAAGCTTAGTTTTAAGATATTAGGCTAGTTATAGGCACGGGGGTTGTTGTTTGTTTGTTTGGTTGGTTGGTTGTTAGGAAACATGAAAGAAGGGTTCAATATAAGACAAAGGTGAGCAAATAAGGATTATAGGCAAAGGATAGATACTTTATGGAACACTCGAGACCATTGGGCAATGGAGTCATAAAAGGGTTTACTTTCCATTCAATATCCAAGGCTTTCAATTGGGCTAGTCATCTAAAAGAGAGGATCCTTAAAGATGATAACGTGGTGTGAAATGATAAGGAATGAAGGTGAATGACAAGGAAACATCTGAGGTGACCACTTAGGGAGCAGATCTAGGGATAGGGCATGCCTTAAGCACCTATTATCCAACCCCTAAAAGGCTAACTCTTCAGACAACAAGAAACATTAAATATTTAAACACAAAGGTGAAGCCTGAGATCAGAGAAAGGCTTTGAACTTTCAATGCTTTGACATTCAACTTAAGGGAACTTAGAAAGGTTCAATTGATTGAAAAAGACCCTAGTGAGATAGAATCAGCATTCCAAACTCCTAGTATCCCCATTCTTTCAATTAAAACCCAACAAGAACATCTATGAAGAGATTCATAAATTCATACATCAGTTAGCAGTGAATAACAGCTACTACACTGGTTAAATTATTTTGAATTAGTTCTCAGATAGCACAATCAGTAGAAAACATAAAAGATAAGAAGAGCAGGAGCATTAGGGTACCATGCAAGGCTATATCCTAAGCCAGATTTCTTATTCTTACCAGAGAAATGAAACGTAATGAATTACAAAAGGAAAATAGAGACAAAGGTAGAACACATCAACGCTGCTTTAAATAAGGATCCAAAGAAATGTGCTTGTCATATTAAATAACAACACCAGTCATATATAACATCGTCCAACAGCTTGATATTCAGTCTGAAATCATCTCCTTAGCATATTTTACAACTTTACACACAGAACTATATCTCAAGAGAAACATCTTACAATTCACATATATCCGATCAACAACCTTTACAATGTGTTTTTTCATGAGTTTTATAGCTAAAGAGAGGCAGAGAAGGTAGATAGAAATTTTAATGAAACATTAAAATAGAGGAAGAAGAGTGGCTCGAGGCCCATTCTGTTTTAATATCCATGCATTGATTTTTAGTACTCTTTGGGTGAAAGAGTGGTCTTCGACTGGCTGATATTAACTTCATAGGTATGTTCTTTGATGTACTTTCCGGCTGCAGTACTCTGTATTACTCTGGGACCAGTAAGGCAGTTAAATGACTTTTAGGTCTACCATACTACATAACAAATGCTTCTGGAAACATTAGGACTTTTCTGTCAGGGTGTAGATCTTCTCAGGAACATGATGTAGAATAAAAAACAATATGGGTACTTTGTCCTTTCTTGGGAGGAACCTTCTGCTGATGTGAAACACTGATGTGATCTATGCATATGCTTTATGCCTTATTAGGCCTTTTGTGTCAATCACAAGGTCTTCAATCTGCATATTTTTCCCTTTAAACATTGAATTAAAGCTTAAAATCTTCAAAAATGGGCATTAAACCTCTTTAATTCTTCACTAATACTCTTTTCCGCTTATGTGAATGTATCTGTCTATGGAAATGGAGTTTTAATGGCGCTGGATGGTTTTACAGAGTTAAACACTGGTCTTTATTGAAATTTTTTGTTCAAAAACCTTCTCAGGCATTCACTCTGCAATCTCTGGCTCTGAAAATGGCCTTCTCTGCGCTCTGTGTCACTATGACAGTGACTGTGAGAAATGGTGGTTTCCACCGCCTGTAACCCTGCAAAACACACAAACATGTTAAGAAAATCCATGCGGGAGTGGTGGTGGATGCAGTGGAAGATTGTGAGAATGCCAGTGCAGCAGAGATGAATGCGGTGGATGCAGTGGAAAACGGCTAAAAAATGTTGTGAAATGGTGCAAAACTGATCTGATGCTGGCCGGATGAAGAAATGGTTATGAACCGTCTGATTAGATCCGGTGATGGAAATAGACAGTCAGATTTCACCAATGGGATTTCTTTAGAAAGGTTGGGAGAAAGAAATAAACTTTAATGTTATAACATAAATTTTTGATGTTAGGCGAAATACAAAGAAAAGTTATGAAAATGCAGTGAAATGAGGCTTTGAATGGTGGGACCGGCATGGGCGGAGGGCGATTTTGAATATGGACTGTTAGATCTCTAGAGGAGATCAACGGTTGAGATGCCACGATGGAGTTCTATGGTAGCGCGATGAAAAAACATGAATGGGGAACTCGATGGAATGAGGGTCGTTGATCTATATAGATCAACGGTCAGGATTGCATGGAAGGGCTCTCGGAGGCGGAAGTGGGGAAGTGGTTTTAAGAAGAAAACAACTGTTTTCACGTTGTTTGGGAGTGGTTTTGAAAATATCCCAAAATCACGCGATATGGTCCGACGCTCGACACGTGGAAAAATAAAACCGCCCATATCGCGTGATTTAAAACTGTTAAAACTCGGATGAAGAAAAAATGTGATATGTATACTGGTCATTGGATCTGGGGCTGTGAGATCTGACGGTGATGGATGGAGTCTGATACAGACAGTTGCACGGTCGGTAATTTGGGAATAGGCCAATGGTGGTTTGAATACGGGTCGTCCGATCAGCGGAATGAATGGCTAAGATCTGAAGAGAGGACGCAAAGGCAGAGGGGCTGGTTAATGGGCGGGAGTAATCCTGGCTGTCAGATCCAGCAGGATGGACAGCTGCGATACAATCGCAATCAGAGATGGAAGGGGCCAAAAACTTCGATGGAATGATGTTGCGATTACATATGGACCATTGGATCTACGGGAGATCAACGACTACGATTGGATCGGGGGTGGCCAATTGGGGACGCGGGGGCAGAGTGAGATCAAATCCTGGCCATTGGTTCTTGTGGATTCAATGGCCAGGATCCAGTCAGGGATCGGCCAATCAGGGAGATGGAAAGTGGCACATTTTAAAATTTATGATTAGCGATTGGGGCGGTGGTGCGATGGTCGTTGGATTGTTTAAAGATCAACGGTGGAGATTGCCATCGAAGGGTATCAAAGGAATATTATGGGGTGCACGGTGAGTTTTTCGTGGACCGTTAGATCTGTATAGATCAACGGCTGGTAATGCTTTTGAGCCCAATAGACCAAATGTTCTCTCGCATTGGAATTTTTCATTAACAAAGGAAATGTGCTCCCGACCAATCTTCCGATTGCGATAAGCTCTTTACGCCTCAACACTTGGTCTTAGCACTTGATTACATGCGGAGAAGGGGTTGGGGCTTAGCCGCAAGGGGATTGTGCCTATTATATGGTAAAAAGTGGGTTTTAGGCCTAAAAACAGAGTTTTTTAAGGCTGAATAGAGGTTCCGGTAAGGGAAAAGAGGGGGTTTAAAATCGAATGGAGGGATTTCACATGGTTTGCAAAGGGGAATTAGATGGTTTAGAAGACTTGGGAAGGGATTTTAGGGGTCAAAGGGGAAATTTGAGGAGGGGAAAAAAGGGGTTAAAATGGGGAATTTGCAGGGATACCAGGGAGCAGATGTAGGCTTTCTGAGCATAATTTTTTCATAGAAAGTGAGGATTTCTTGATGGAAATAGCAGTGAAGATCTTATCAAAGGAAAAGGACACATAGAGGCTTCAAGAATGATATGTTTTCAGAGGAAATGTATTTCTTGAAGGCTCAGGAAAACATTTAGCCACCTATTTTCTTGACAAAAAATTTATAGGTGGCTAACACAAACAACCATTTGTTTGTTCCTTTTTCTCCGATTGCAATTAGCCCTTTCCTTTTGAATACCCCCGATCCTTTAACTTTTCTTCACGTAACCTAGAGCCCGCAACCGGGTGCTAAAGGTTCTTGAAACCCCGTCCAAAACCTCCTTTGATTTTTCGTAAAATCCCGACTTTCCTTATGATTTAATAAAACCCAACCGTTCGTTGTTTCGGTGAATGTCAACCATTTATCTAAAACCGATCAACGATCGTCGGCACATCGCATTGCAATTTTTCATTTGACGCATTTTAATGGTTCATTGCTTCCCTCCAATTGCAACCCTGCGATTGTTTCCCAACCGTTGATCTGCTTTACCGTGCCCAGATCTGACGGTCCATATTGCTCCCTGTTCAAAACCCACCCTTCCGCCTTTTTCCTTCATAACTAAATCATGACCGTTGATCTAGTTTTGAGATCGACAGCTCTTAATCCATCGAATCGCAAAAAAAATAACTTTTTGTTCACTCCCTCTCCCTCCTCCAATTGCGACCTTGTGATTTAATCTGGACCGTCGAAATCCACAAGAACTAACGGCCCAGATTAATCGCCCTCTGCCATGGCCCTCCGACATTAAAAACTTGCTGATTCATCCTGACCATTGATCTCTCTAAATATCTAATGGCCCGCGCTTAACTGCATCAACACATTCCCTTTGTGTTTTCCCCTTGATTTGCGATCTTGCGATCAGATCTGGGCCATCCATTTCATAGATCCGACGATCCAGATCAAACCAAAATCCATTTGTTATTTCATAAAGCCTCGCAATTCAAACTCTTCGGCGAGGATCCACCGTTGATCTCTGCAGATCAATGGTCCACATTTACCCAATCTTCGCCTGACCCCCTGTCTCATATTCCTTTCACTTTTCCTGAGTTTAAATCTGGGCCATCAATTTGTTAGATCCTATAGTCTAGACTAAACCCGATAGGCCCAACTCCTTTGGGACCTACCTTCCACCTCGAAAAATCCTAAACTGTCAGTTCCTGTGATCCAATGGTCCAGATCAAAACCGCCTTGGCCCTGTCCACCGTTATCTGCCCATGCATCTTATCTTATCGTGCTCCTATTCCCACCATCAGATCTCCCCACCTTACATCCAATGGCTGCTATCCCATATCACGTGATTTTTAACCCAAAATTTAATGCCTAAAAATTACGCGATATGGGCGGTTTTTAAAAGACACGTGTCAAGCGGCAACCCATATCACATTTTTTTGAGAAATTTTGAAAACCACTTTAGAGCAGCGCGACACCAGCAGTTTCTTTAGACGAAACCACCCTTCCCCCGCAGCATTGGCCTTTCAGTTTTTAATCCTGGCCGTTGATCATCAGGATCTAATGGCTCGTATTAAATCTTTTCCCCAATTCATCGCCCTCCATCCTCCTTCCAAGCAATCTCATCGAAAGGTCTCTGCCATCGATTATTCTAATCGAACGACCAATGTTTAACCTCGCTCCTCCATTTACTTACCTTTCACCCATCCTCCAAAATACTTCATTAAAGAAACTCCCCCGTTGATATTGGTTGGTTGGTTTAATCCAACGGCCCTGAATCATTCCGCAACCCCAAATTTCATTAAGCCCATTTTCACTTCCGCCAAAGGTTTTTCTTCCATTTCTTTTGCATTTTTCTTCCATTCCATTATGATATTACCCCTCCACTTTATAAACTCTACGATTGATCTTGGCCATTGATCAATCTGATCCAACGACCCGGACTTAATCTCCACCACCGTTTATCCAACCGCCTCCCCATCTGACCCCAGTGATCAATCCTCGCCGTTGGCAGATTTCATCCAACGATCACGATCTGACCTAACCTCCAAAGCATTTTAAACCTATCCTCGTAGGATTTTCTTAATTTTTCTATGTTTGTGAAGGTTTTGAAGGTTTCTCTACTGTTTTAAAGGAAAATCAATGGCCATGGATGACGATCCCTCAGGCCACGATTCATAAAGAGGATCATTCTACAGGGTTTCAAATCACGACTTATCTGTGCCCCATGAGCACTAATAACACTATAAAACCCTATGTACACCTGCATAGTAACAAGACACAGTAAACCTTGATCCAATAAAGAGTATCAGTATCTAGGGATAAAATCAAAGAAGAAATCATGTTTGAAGATTTTTAACACAGTTTTTGAGGGATTACGGCATAAATTTGAGTATCAAAAGCCTAATCCACTCAATTGAAGACAGTATGAAGACTTGAAGATAGATATTAAGCCAAATTAGGCCTAAAACACATATCAAAAGCAAATTAACAGTGTTTTAGGTTAAAACAATGAAATCTATCAATCTGAGAAAGCCTCCACTACCACATCAGAGGCTAATTGAATCCTCTCCAGCTACCTAAAGTGCCACCTGCAGCCTCATAAATCAAAGAGGGCAGAGTTATTGCCTCAGTCAATGATATTTTTCCTAAAAGACAGCTATATTTATTGCTAACTTGCCTCAAGATTTTTTAAGTCAACAAAAACTGCCCAGCAAGCTTAATACTTAATTAAAATCAATTAATACAGAGGAAATATCAGAAAATTTCTCCATTGAGCCCCTAAAAGGCCCAGAAGCATTAAAACTATATTAATTGAGCCTAGAGATCTTTTCTCTCATCCCACCTCCTCATTTCTTCTATAAATACTTCTGTAGAAGATGAAAAAAAGGTTGGTCACTGAATATCTGATGCATGTAAATAGTCTCCTGAAGCATCTGTAAGCTCTGTTTGTAATTGAATATACCTAAGTTGAGATGAGAAGTTTGAAGCTGTAGAGAACCACTGGACTTGATGATTGTAACTAGTTTTAACATCAAATATAAGCTGATTTATGGGATCCTAGTCTATGTCAACGATGATGTGTTTCTTATTGTAAATTGTTATTTTCTTTTAGTTTCCATTCTGTCCACTTTCTCTGATAAAGAATGGAAAATATAGAGTTAGGATTTACTCTTACAAGTACCCTACTCTCACTGATAAGCTTTATCTTTATGTTTTCCTCCAAATTGTGTATTTGAGAATGATTTAATATAGTCCAAGCAGTTAAGGAATGCTGGTGTTCCCACGTCTTATTGTCTGAACTTTGAACATTGTTTTTGAATGTTATTTTCAGTTTACGCTAAGTAGAGTTGGACTAGGGAAGTTGTTGGGTATGTGTTATATTCTTTCCACGACTAGCCCCACGCACTGTACGTTGCGCCGGGTGCAGCAGGGGGGTCACAGGGGGGGCGACAGCCCCCCCTGTCGGGGTCCGGGGCAGCACCTCGGCGAAAATTGTTTTTGGTATGCGGTCCCACTCATATGCGGACCCACCCATGTTTTGTGCATGATTTTGCACATGGTTTTGGGGTACGATGGTTTTCGACCCCTGGTATTTTGTAGATCCGGTCAAGGGAACTACGGTTATGTTCTAATATAGGGTTAATGGATTGGGGTTTATGTATGCTTCGACATGTATATATATGTGTTGTAACACTAAAAGGAATATAATGAAAAATCAAGCTGGTCGTCCCAATTTGGGATCCAGGGGAAAATATCTGTGTTTATCTGTTTTATGTTGTATGCTCTCGCTATTGTTTATTTTCTGTTATAAGATTCGTGTGTAGATAATTTCTGTTTAGGGTTAAAACCTACATTTGGTATCAGAGCAGTTTCGGCTTCAAGGGGACGCCTTTGCTGCTGAGGGTTTTTTTTTTTTTTTTGCTTGGGCCTGAGGTAGACCCTGTTCAGTGGGAGATCTGCGGGATCGATTCTTGCTGTGAAAGAAGATGGCAAGTGGCGGAAAGATAGAGATCGAGAAATTTAATGGTCAGAGTTTTGAGTTGTGGAAGCTCAAGATGGAGGATCTGCTGGTGGATAAAGATCAGTGGATCGCAGTAGATCCAGGTACTAAACCAATGGCAATGTCAAATGAAGACTGGAAGAAATTGGATCAGAAGGCTAAGAGCACAATACGGTTGTGTGTCTCAGATTCATTATTTTTGAATGTATCTGGGGAAGCTACGACAAAGAATTTGTGGGAAAAACTTGGGACTTTGTACCAATCTAAGTCTCTGGTGAATAAGTTGTTCCTACGAAAAAAGCTGTATAACCTAAGGATGAAGGATGGAGACTCGGTGACAGAGCATTTGAACGCCTTCAATACTATGGTAAGTCAGCTGTCATCTGTTGATATTAAAATCTCAGATGAAGATAAGTGCATCAGTTTGTTGTGTTCTCTACCAGACTCGTGGGACAGTCTGGTTATTGCAATAGGTAGCAATACAACTACCTTGAATTTCGATGACATTGTCTCAGCCTTGCTGTCGGAGGAAATGAGATGGAGAAATATGGAGGGTAAAAATGGAGATGCCTTATCTGTACGAGGAAGGTCCCAAAATAGAAACAAGAATAAGGTTTCGAGTGGGAGATCCAAATCTCCCGGAAAGTTTGTGGTAAATATATGGCTGAAATGCGGAAAGGAAGGGCACTTAAGAAAGGAGTGTGATTCAGCTCCCCGAGAAAGGAAAGGGATCTAATGATGCTCCTTCTGCAGAGGCAAAAACCACCTCGGATGAAGGTGGGGATGTGTATTTGGCTTCTTCTTCAAATACACATGTAGATCATGAGTCATGGTTGATTGACTCAGGTGTATCTTTTCACTTCACTCCCCATAGGGAGTGGTTCTGCGAGTATGAGAAATATGATGGTGGTGATGTCTTCCTAGGGGATTATAGGAAGGCCAGAATCATACGTGGAAAGGTCAAGCTGAAGCTGCAAGGTGGAAGGATTAGAACACTTCCTGGTGTTCTGCATATTCCTGTTGTTAACACTCAAATTTTCCTTGAAGTTGTTGGAAGAGGAAAGGGGTCCGAGGTAACCACAAACCAACTTTTAGGTACAGAATCTAGCCAATATGTACCCAGAGAGGGCTCTCTCTGTAAAATTTAGCTTTGTTTTGAAAGATATTAGGCTAGTTATGAAAGTCCAGGGATTTTGATTAAGTTTGGGTGATGAAATTATGTAGCTTAGGGTAAGACTGAGTAGTTTAGGCCATTGGGCTAATGGAGTCAAAGAAATATGGCTTAATTGGATTAAGTTTCTTAACAAAAGATGGTTTCATAGGGCAAGGTAATCAAATAAGGAACAATTATAGATCTAAAGTGAATGGAATGGAATCAAAATGGATGAAGGGAAATTAAGAATACTTCAATACATTCGAAAGAGGGAAATTGAGTGATTATTAATAAAGAGCAATTAAGTATTCTTTACTAAATAATCAAAATGCATAAACTAGTAAAACAAGAGCAATTAAGAATTCACTGTTTAAACCAGTTGAGAAGAAAACATTTAGAATAATAAGGATTGAAAGCAGATTGCACTTTAACACTTTCTGATTTATTCCTTTTCATTAATTATTCATATATGGAAACACAGATGGTATAATAAACAAGTATAAAACTCTAAAACGTAAGAGATAGATTACTTATTGATCCGTTGTTCGATTCAAGAATCCTATGAAAAGTCTTTTGCATCAATTCCTCATCCAGCTAGCCATATGAAATTTGTCCAACAGCACTTTATTCCAAAATAGTCAATGTTACAGCAAAGTCTAAGAATCCACCCCTCAATACTCCAATTGAGGGAGTATTTATACAAAAAATTATAAAAATATCTCATAACAAATTGAGATATAATATAGGATGACTCATAAGTATTTTACAACAAACTAGAGACAGATGGTCTCGTAGATAAGATAAATGATAACTGATGTTGTGTTGTTTCCTTCTTTTGAGAATGTGCTGGAGACAGGCCCTATGATTTGGCTTGTTGTTGTCCTCTTTAGTAACTCTATGCTGGCTGCTTTGTTTTACTGATACTCTTTATCTGCACTGATACTCTTTAACCTCTATTTATCCTTTTATCCTTCTTATCATGACTTACTGTAGTACATAATCAAAAATTCATGTAAGGATAATTTTTACAAAAGTTCTAACATTTCTTCCCACCATTTAGCTTCTGGTATTCTGGTCCTTTGCAGCTTCCTCAGAGTTTCATCTATCTCTGTATATCTAAAGAAAGTAGGTTGAATTGGGAACAAATTCTTTACCTCATGCTCAAGATAAAACAAATTTTCCAATATTTCATGAATAGTTTTGCCTGTAGGCAATGCTACTGCTGATGAACTAGTTGAGGAACTGGCCTGATTGTCAGCATGTTTGTTCAATTTCTCAACATAACTTTCAAGGTCCATTAGTTTATCCTATGAAACTAAAGGACTGGGTAATCCTTTGTTCAACAGAATATTCAATCTTTTTATGAAGGCATGGATTTCTTCTTGCATATCAGAGCATCTTCGTTCTAGATTCTGCATGAGAGTTCTTTTAGTAAAAACTCTTTTTATCTCCAAAATTGTTCCTGTCCTGTCTTGAATGTCGAGTTCTTCAAGTTGATGTTTATTCTTAGTATTCAAAAAGTTTATAAGTTCATTGGCTTCTTCCGGCATGTTTCCTAATTCTTCTCTTGATTTTAGAATTTCTTCCACAACCAATTTAACTAAATCATTCTGTTCATAAATTATTTTAATTGAGGGCCAGACATCATTTATTGACTGGATGATGTTGTCCCAAAGAATTTATTTTATTTCCTTTAAAGGTCTCTCCAATGTGAGATCCTTCTCCAATGCCTTAACCAATTTTTCTAACTTGTTGATCTCTCTTGTTTTCTCTACAACACTCATCTTCGAGAGATCATATTTTTGTTATAAAGTAGTGAATTGTATCTTTGTTCTTTGGAGCTCTGTCACTTGGAGTTTTAATTCCTCCATTGACTTTATTAATTCTTCGGTACTTAAATTGGAAGTATTTACCTGTGACAATTATGTTGGCTGACCTGTTGTGGATGTACCTGTAATTACTTCTATTGTAGCTGCTGGAATATTAGGCTGCTTGTCTTTCAATGCCTTTTCAAGCTCTTTTTCAGTTTCATTAAGTTGCTCATTTAGCTTCAAGAGAAAATCCATCAATTCTTCTCCAGAATTTTGTTTCATGATTTCTGCAGTCTATGGATGTCTTGAGGCTGGTAATTTCAGTTGTTTTCTCAAGGCTTCAATATCATCATCTTTTTTCTTGATCAAGGCTTCTATACCCTTGACATCTTTGGGATTATGTCCCAATCTAATGATTATTTCCTCCAAAGTCTTTATTCTATTGTCTTTAGCCTGAGAAGAGGCTTTTTCAAGCTACAATTGTGCATTAGTATTCTCCAAAGAATCCTGCAATTTATGGGTCATCATTGATTTATTAGTAAGAGTAGAATAAATCATTTCACATGTTTGTTTATGCAGCTCAATCTGATCCAAAGGGTGAATATCCTTTGCTATGACTTCAAAATTAGTTCTGATATAATCTGCAGCTGTTTGAGGATGCTGCACTTTGGGTTTGAAGTGACTCATTACCATCTTACCTTGCTGAATGTCATAGGCTGACATCAATCTTTGTTGATTTTTAGGAGCCATCTTCAAGTATTGATTGTAAACTTGAAGTCTTAGTGGATCATTTCTGGCCTTTATATTTATGAATGTCCTTTTAATATCCCAGGCATCTTTTACCGGTGGTTTGAAAGAAGATACTTCTACACTTTGCTGCCTTTGCAGCTCTTTCCTCTATGAATTAGTGGATGTCCCACTAACTGTACATGTTTGCTGACTACCTATTTCTTCTCTCCTCTGACTATCAAGGATTTCATGAACAGATTCTACTTCTAGAAGAGGATTCAATTTTTTTCTTTTAACATCAGGTTGTTCTAAAGACCTACTGATAGGGGTAGTTGCTTTAGCATCTCTCTTTTTACCCTTTTCTACATTGAGAGGAGTTTGTAAAATTGACATTTCTACCACATTGGTCTGAGTAGGAAAAATTTGTACTTGACCCTGTTCTTTAGAAGTTTCATGCTGTTCTGTCATTGTAAATTTCTCTGTAACTTGTATATCAGCCTCTTTCTCCTTTCCTTTAGATGCTACTGTAGCCAATGCACTGATTTCCTGTAAATTTTGTTGAGAAGTCCCAGCAGAAGAAGAACCAATACCTGGTATCTGCACCTGTTCAAAAGAGTCTAGGTCAAGTATTTTTTCAAGGTCTTTCATGAAATTTTAAACACTGACCTGTTCACTATCTTGTTCTATCAATGTCCCTTCCATCCATTCATCCATATTGGCACATTGTTCAATTTCTGGGATTCTTTGATGAATGTATGGTGACAATGTGTTTTTCATCCTTCTATCACAAATAAAGTTGTTTGGGTCATAAGGTACCCAGTAGAAACTCTTTTGTAATTTAAGATATTCTTCTAAGATTCTTTCATCTTCTTTTCCAACATCCCTAGAGTTACAGAAAAAAAGACCTAATTGACTCTTAATTCTGAGTTGGGCTTTTTTCTTTGCATTGCAGAAATGAACTATGTCAGAATTTATCATCTATCTGAAATACTCTAAGGCAAACAGCCTCATTGGGACATATTTTGGCAACTTGAAAGGGCATAACTCACACCCATATATTCTAATTTCTGTGTGATTTCGGTATAGGTACCCATCACCTATCTTGTATTGCTTTGAGAGTTGGAGAATTTTCTTGATGTCACTATTGACCCTAGGAGGGGAGACTCCTGTCAACAAGGTGGTTTCAGGGTGTACAAATAGGTCAATAAACTCATTATAAGAATAAGGAGAATCAGAGGAATTATGAGTGATGGCAGACCAAAAGATTACAGACCTAGGATTTCCTTTGGCATCAAGTTTTTTGACATAGAAAGGGAAACTCTCTGATTGAAAGTAAAGCATGAGATGATAAATAACAGAGGAATATTTGAACACTCTTTAATTTTCTAATCTCATGAACTGATCATGGATTTTATTAGCAATGTAGGAAGAAAAATCATACTTGACAGCAGGGGGTTGTCTAGGGGTAGAAATTGACAACAATACTAGGGTTAATTGATCAACATATTCACTAGTATTGAAACCCATTATAGAGGATATCATATTCAAAATAAGCCTGCCCACATCAGTGAAAAAGGTATAACCATAAGTGGGAGGGCCTTTGGGCTGATGTTCTGGCAACATGAAGGTTTGGCAAAGAAGATTCAACTCTTCTTAGGATAAATTGGCAGATTTTTTAAGTAATTCTCCCATGGAAAGGGGAGTCAGGGCTTGACCAGGCTGAAACTGTAACATTTCGTTAATAGACTGAGCAGTTACTGGGAAAAGGATAGTTTGACTAGGGGACAAGACTGCTCGTTGATTGGGATCATAATTTGCATGGCAGTAATGGATTATTTCAGGAAAAATGTGGACTGAGGGGAGAAGATACATGGGAAGATTGGATTCCCATAGTCCAAAAATGTCAGAACCGTTCAGGTATTTATCTCTACAATGGAAAAAAATTCAAAGAGGATTTTCACTAAGAACTAGGTCTTTAATTTGGAAATCCCTATCTGCTAGAGGCAGATAGTCTAAATATCTGTGAGGGGCATTCAGGGGTGTGACATTTAAAGCCACAGGAATTTCCATTTCTGGTTCTTGTGGATTCATAAATGAATTCAGGTTTTGATGAAAAAACGGGAACAATCACAGGTTTGGGAATACAACTGCAATTTTGGGATTTTAGGAATGAACTAAAGACCAATATTGAACCCCGTTTCAGTTTTTCGTGTGGAAGTAAAACAAAAACCAGGATTTTGCAGAGTTCAACGGGAATTTGGGTAAATACCTGTTTTATGGGAAATAAACAGTAACGAAAACAGGGTGTTGGCTATGGCAGATGAATTCTGGATGCTCGACTGCAATTTTCCTCAGCAAGGTGGCGGTTGACAATCTGCAACAGTCGATTTTGGAATTCGTCGCATGGGACACTGGTCACTGCACGAGATAGTGAAAATGACGCGGGTTCTTTTGTTTTATTTGCAAAGTCAAAGGTTGGTAGATTTTTTATTTTTTTAATGGATGATGTCAGCAAGTACAGTGGCTTTGTCACGGGAGGCAAGCGGTAAGCGATTTCCATCGCACAAATTTTGGGGAAGAGCGGTTTTCAGCAGAGGGCGAGCGATTCCATATGATGCATGACACGTGGAGCGGCACTATTTAGAAAACCACTTGGTCATCGCGCATTATCATTCGAAGGTGGATGGGCAGCGATATGGATGACAACCGTAGATCTTGGATTGATCGATCGAACGGTCGTCGGGAAAGCAAGATGACGAGGAATTAATATGGCGGGCCCATTGAAATTTATTATGAAATAATTGCATTGAGGGCATTTTGATTGGTGGATTAGGTTATTTAATTAACCATGAGGGTTAATTAATATATTATAATGCGGCGGGATGTTGGGTTTTTTAATTGATTGGAATTTCAACCAATTAAACATTTTTAATAATTATATGGTTATTTTTCAACCAATGGGCGGAATATTATAAATTTGGGAATTTAAATAATACGGGAAAAGGGGGAATTTACATAGGGATTTAAATAATAAGTTAGAAATTAATATGGAAAATCAATAAAGCGCTAAGTGTAAAACATTAGGTTAATGTATTTAACTTATGCTTGAATGAGACGGGTTTTTTTATGAAATATTGCATAATTTTTCTAAGTAAAATAGGATTTTACTTAGGAAAAGATTTTTTAGAAGTGAATGAATGTCATGATGAATGATTTTAAGTACTTAGGCTTTTCCAATTATTGGGCCAAGGGTTCGGTCCCTCCAAAAGTCAAGGAAATGCCTTGAGCCCCTCTAATTTTCAAATGCCTTAGTACTTAGGGGAAATTAATGAAATTTTTAGGGAAAAATGAGAAGGGGAATTAATAATTTTGACTTTGCTTTGCTTGAAAGTCTTCTAGTGTAGTGTCTGCCTTTGCACTTGTGATGAAAGTAAATATTTAACACATCTAGAGTCATTATCCATCACATGCAATTCTGCAACATCATCTACCTACCCTACCTACTTTACCCTACCATTTTTTCTTCTTTATTAGGGTACACTTAGACTGGCAAACCCTTATCACACTTTTTATTTTACATGTGGAAATCTATCTAAATCTATCCTTATTACATCCAAGGGCTCAGATTAAACTGTTGAGATCCTTTTATTTACTCTACCTATCTACTTATCTGCCAAGATTAAACAATTTGGTCAGATTTTATTCTCTATCTCTAAAACATAAAATTGAAAGATGAACTAGCCAAGCTTAAAATGTTTGACTATTCATCAATTGTGGCAAAAGATACAAGTTGCACATAATTTTGTTTATTACATAAGAGCAAAAAAGTAGTGGCATTTAGACTTGCACACTTTCCTTGGCCTTTCTTTTCGTGGGGTTCATTTTCTTTCACTTTTTTGGCCATTTTATTCTTTTTACCCTTTGATTTTTCTTTTAGGGTATACCCTCTTTACATTTTTTAAATTTTTTGATTTTTTGACAATATGGAAAATCTTTGCAACAAGAAAAGGTATGAACATATTACATATCTCATCAAGTCAATCATGATATATGACACCTATTGGTATAGGATTCTAACACCTGCATTGACCAAAAATCTGATTTCTGTAAGCAAGATGGATGATGCAAGTGTAAAAACAGAGTTCAAGAAAGATGTCTACAAGATGGTTCGGGCAACACTAGTATTAATGCAGGGAGTTCAGATTGGAACTCTGTACAAGCTACAAGGTAGCACTGTTATTGATGGGTGTAACAGTTCTGTGGTTCCTAAAAGTGGAGCGGAAAACCTAGCTGTCTCTGGAGAAAAGACCATGCTATGGCATCAAAGGCTTGGACATATTGGAGAGAAGGGCCTTCGGATACTGCATAGAAATGGTATGGTAGAAGGTATGTCTAATTTCTCTCTGGAATTTGATTTCTGTGAACATTGTGTATATGGGAAGTAGAATCGGGTGAGTTTTCCTTCTGGTGCTATGAAGGCGAACAAGATATTAGAACTTGTGCACAGTGATGTGTTTGGACCTATGTCAGTTCCATCACTGGGAAAGTCTGTGTACTATTTTTCATTCATAGATGACTTCTCAAGGAATACATGGATATATTTCTTGAGGAAGAAATCTGAAGTCTTTGACAAATTTAAAGAATTTAAGGCTCTGGTGGAAAACCAGACAGAGAAGAAGATAAAGGCACCGAGGACAGATAATGGTGGGGAGTTTTGCAAGAAGGAATTTGAAGAGTTCTGTAAGAAGTGTGGCATAGCACGGCAGAAGACTACTCCATACACACCTCAGCAAAACGGAGTTGCAGAAAGAATGAACAGAACACTGATGGAAAAGGCAAGAAGCATGCTTAGTGGTACCGGGTTAGGAAAAGAATTCTGGGCAGAGGCAGTGGAGACTGCATGTTACTTAGTTAACAGATCACCTTCATCAGCGTTGGAGGATAAGACTCCACATGAGGTATGGACTGGTAAGAAACCCTCTCTTTCACATCTAAGGGTATTTGGATGTGATGAATATGTACATGTTCCAAAGGAGAAAAGGACCAAGTTGGATAATAAATCTGAAAGGTGCATCTTTATTGGGTATAAGGATGGTTTAAAGGGTTACAAGCTTTGGAACCCAGAAACAAGGAAGGTTGTGTACAGCCAAGATGTGGCTTTTAGAGAGGTAAAAATGTTGTTACACATGAATTCCTACCAAAGGAACCTAAGAAGATAGAGTTTGAGCTAAAGGAGGATGAATCAGACTCTACAACAGAAGAATATTCAGAAGAGGAAGAGCCACAAACCCCGGCTTTGAGAAGATCAGTTCGGGAAAGAAGGCAACCACAAAGGTATATTCCATCTGCTTTTTTTTCAGGTTTTTCCTTAACTATAACTGATGATGATCCCAGAACTGTCAGGGAGGTAGTAGATTCAGAGGATGGAAAACTCTGGAAGGAGGCCATGGTTGATGAAATGGCATCCTTGCACAAAAATGAGGCATGGGATCTGGTGGAGTTGTCGGCTGGAAGGAAGCCCATCGGGAGCAAATGGGTGTTTAAAAATAAGATGAATGTAGAAGGCAAGGTGGAGAAATACAAAGCTCAGTTGGTAGCAAAAGTTTATTCCCAGGTGCCGAGAATTGATTTTGGTGATATTTTTTCTCCTGTTGCCAAGGTTACTTCTATTAGATTACTTTTATCTGTTGCTGCTGCATTTGATTTTGAGATAGAACAGATGGATGTGAAGACAACATTTCTTCACGGGGATCTAGAAGAGGAGATCTACATGAAGCAACCCGAAGGCTTTATGGTGAAGGGTAAGAAAGAACTAGTATGCAGGTTGAAGAAGTCTCTGTATGGGTTAAAACAGTCACCAAGGATGTGGTATCAGAAATTTGATACCTATATACGGGGACTTGGCTTCACCAGAAGCAAGGAGGATCACTATTTTTATTTTAAATTAATTGGTGACCGTGTTATTTATTTGGTCTTGTATGTGGATGATATGTTGTTGATTGGAAATGACAAAGAAATTATCCAAGAATTGAAGACCCAACTGTTCTCCAAATTTGACATGAAGGATCTTGGTGCTGCAAACTATATTCTGGGCATGGAAATTAAGAGAGATCGGGCAAAGAGGAAGCTCTGGTTAAACAAGAGGAATTATGTCAAGACTATATTGCAGAGGTTCAATATGCAGGATAGTAAACCGGTGAGTGTTCCTATTCCTGTAGGTGTAAAGCTGTCTGCTAAACAGTGTCCCAAGACACAAGAAGAAGAGGAGGATATGTATCGTGTTCCATATGCAAGTGCAGTGGGTAGCCTGATGTATGAAATGGTATGTACTAGACCATACATTGCACATGCAGTGGGAGTATTGAGCAGGTTTATGTCAAACCCAGGGAAGGAGCATTGGACAGCAGTGAAGCGGGTTTTCAAATATTTACATGGCACTAGTGATTATGGCTTGTGCTACCAGGGAAGACCAGGATTGGAAAGAATGTTGGACATTCGTGGTTTTTTTGATGCAGACTGGGCTGGAGATCTGGACCAAATAAGATCTACAAGTGGGTATGTGTTTAGCCTATTTGGAGGCGCAGTTAGTTGGATGAGTAAAAGACAGTCTGTAGTGGCTCTTTCAACTACAGAGGCAGAATACATAGCAGCCACTCATGCAAGCAAGGAAGCAGTTTGGTTGCAGAGATTTTGTTCAAGTATGGGGTTGGTACAGCAAGCTATAAGGATAGACTGTGATAGCCAAAGTGCAATTTTCTTGGCTAAGAAACCTGCTTATCATTCAAAGACAAAGCACATTGATGTTCAATATCACTTTGTTAGAGATATGGTTGAGGCTAAAAGGGTGTTGCTGGTAAAGGTGGACACTTTGAATATTGTTGCATATGCATTGACGAAGTCTGTGAGCACTCAGAAGTTCTCTTGGTGTAGAGAAACAATGGGTGTTGAAGAATTGGCCCAATGACTAAGCTCTCCTATGGCCCCCTGTGGAAAGAAAACAACAAGTGGGAGAATGTTTGGTATGTGTTATATTCTTTCCACGACTAGCCTAATGTGTTGTACAATGCGCCGGGCGCAGCAGGGGGGTCATAGGGGGGGCGGCAGCCCCCCCTATCGGGGTCTGGGGCAGCGCCCCGACGAAAAAAAAAATTAATATGCGATCCCACTCATATGCGGACCCACCCATGTTTTGTGCATGAGTTTGCACATGGTTTTGGGGTACGACGGTTTTCGACCCCTGGTATTTTGTAGATCCGGTCAAGGGAACTACGGTTATGTTCTAATCCAGGGTTAATGGATTGGGGTTTATGTATGCTTCGGCATGTATATATATGTGTTGTAACACTAAAAGGAATATAATGAAAATTCAAGCTAGTCGTCTCGATTTGGGATCCAAGGGAAAATCTCTGTGTTTATCTATTTTATGTTTTATGCTCTCACTATTGTTTATTTTCTGTTATAAGATTCATGTGTAGATAATTTCTGTTCAAGGTTAAAACCTACATTTGGTATCAGAGCGGTTTCGGCTTCAAGGGGATGCCTTTGCTGCTGAGGGTTTTTTTTTTTTTTTTTGCTTGGGCCTGAGGTAGACCCTGTTCAGTGGGAGATCTGCGGGATCGATTCTTGCTGTGAAAGAAGATGGCGAGCGGCGGAAATATAGAGATCGAGAAATTTAATGGTCAGAGTTTTGAGTTATGGAAGCTCAAGATGGAGGATCTGCTAGTGGATAAAGATCAATGGATCGCGGTAGATCCAGGTACTAAACCAATGGCAATGTCAGATGAAGACTGGAAGAAACTGGATCAGAAGGCTAAGAGCACAATACGGTTGTGTGTCTCAGATTCAGTATTGTTGAATGTATCTAGGGAAGCTACGGCGAAGAATTTGTGGGAGAAACTTGGGACTTTGTACCAATCTAAGTCTCTGGTGAATAAGTTGTTCCTGTGAAAAAAGCTATATAACCTGATGATGAAGGATGGAGACTCGGTGACAGAGCATCTGAATTCCTTCAATACTGTGGTAAGTCAGCTATCATCTGTCGATATTAAAATATCAGATGAAGATAAGTGCATCAGTTTGTTGTGTTCTCTACCAAACTCATGGGACAGTCTGGTTATTGCAATAGGTAGCAATACAACTACCTTGAATTTTGATGACATTGTCTCAGCCTTGCTGTCGGAGGAAATGAGACGGAGAAATATGGAGGGTCAAAATGGAGATGCCTTATCTGTATGAGGAAGGTCCCAAAACAAAAACAAGAATAAGGTTTCGAGTGGGAGATCTAAATCTAGAGGGAGATCTAAATCTCCTGGAAAGTTTGTAAAGGTGTGCTGGAAATGCGGAAAGGAAGGGCACTACAAAAAGGACTGCAGATCTAAAGCTCCCGAGAAAGGAAAGGGATCTGATGATGCTCCTTCTGCAGAGGCAAAAACCACCTCGGATGAAGGTGGGGATGTGTATTTGGCTTCTTCCTCAAATACACATGTAGATCATGAGTCATGGTTGATTGACTCAGGTGCATCCTTTCACTTCACTCCCCATAGGGAGTGGTTCTGCGAGTATGAGAAATATGATGGTGATGTCTTCCTAGGGGATGATAGGAAGGCCAAAATCATCGGACGTGGAAAGGTCAAGCTGAAGCTGCAAGGTGGAAGGATTAGAACACTTTCTGGTGTTCTGCATATTCCTGCATTGGCCAGAAATCTGATTTCTGTAAGCAAGATGGATGATGCAGGTGTAAAAACAGTGTTCGAGAAAGATGCCTGCAAGATGGTTCGGGGAGCACTGGTATTAATGCGAGGAGTTCAGACTGGAACTCTGTACAAGCTACAAGGTAGCACTGTTATTGATGGTTGTAACAGTTCTGTGGTTCCTGAAAGTGGGACGGAAAGTCTAGCTGTCTCTGGAGAAAAGACCATGCTATGGCATCAAAGGCTTGGACATATTGGAGAGAAGGGCCTTCGGATACTGCATAGAGATGGTATGGTAGAAGGTATGTCTAATTGTTCTCTGGATTTCGATTTCTGTGAACATTGTGTATATGGGAAGCAGAATCGGGTGATTTTTCCTTCTGGTGCTAAGAGGGCGAACAAGATATTAGAACTTGTGCACAATGATGTGTTTGGACCTGTGTCAGTTCCATCACTGGGAAAGTCTGTGTACTATGTTTCATTCATAGATGACTTCTCAAGGAATACATGGATATATTTCTTGAGGAAGAAATCTGAAGTCTTTGATAAATTTAAAGAATTTAAGGCTCTGGTGGAAAACCAGATAGAGAAGAAGATAAAGGCGCTGAGGACATATAATGGTGGGGAGTTCTGCAAGAAGGAATTTGAAGAGTTCTGTAAGAAGTGTGGTATAGCACGGCAAAAGACTACTCCATACACACCTCAAAAAAATGGAGTTGCAGAAAGAATGAACAGAACACTGATGGAAAAGGCAAGAAGCATGCTCAGTGGTACCGAGTTAGGACAAGAATTCTGGGCAGAGGCAGTGGAGACTGCATGTTACTTAGTTAACAAATCACCTTCATCAGCGTTGGAGGATAAGACTCCACATGAGGTATGGACTGGTAATAAACCCTCTCTTTCACATCTAAGGGTATTTTAATGTGATGCATATGTACATTTTCCAAAGGAGAAAAGGACCAAGTTGGATAATAAATCTGAAATGTGCATCTTTATTGGGTATAAGGATGGTTTAAAGGGTTACAAGCTTTGGAACCCAGAAACAAGGAAGGTTGTGTACAGCCGAGATGTGGTGTTTAGAGAGGTGAAAGATGTTGTTACACATGAATTCCTACCAAAGGAACCTGAGAAGATAGAGTTTGAGATAAAGGAGGATGAATAAGACTCTACAACAGAAGAAGATTCATAAGAGGAAGAGCCACAAACCCCAGCTTTGAGAAGATTAGTTCGGGAAAGAAGGGAACCAGAAAGGTATAGTCCATCTGCTTTTTGTTCAGGCTTTGCCTTAACTATAACTGATGATGATCCCAGAACTTTCAGGGAGGCAGTAGATTCAGAGGATAGAAAACTCTGGAAGGAGGCCATGGTTGATGAAATGGCATCCTTGCATAAAAATGAGGCATGGGATTTGGTGGAGTTGCCGGCTAGAAGGAAGCCCGTCAGGAGAAAATGGGTGTTTAAAAAGAAGATGAATGTAGAAGGCAAGGTGGAGAGATAAAAATCTCGGTTGGTAGAAAAGGTTATTCCCAGGTGCCGGGAATTGATTTTGGTGATATTTTTTCTCCTGTTGCCAAGGTTACTTCTATTAGATTACTTTTATCTGTTGCTGCTACATTTGATTTTGAGATAGAACAGATGGATGTGAAGACAACATTTCTTCACAGGGATCTAGAAGAGGAGATCTACATGAAGCAACCTGAAATCTTTATGGTGAATGGTAAGAAAGAACTAGTATGCAGGTTGAAGAAGTCTCTGTATGGGTTAAAACAGTCACCAAGGATGTGGTATCAGAAATTTGATACCTATATACGGGGACTTGGCTTCACCAGAAGCAAGGAGGATCACTGGGTTTATTTTAAATTAATTGGTGACCGTGTTATTTATTTGGTCTTGTATGTGGATGATATGTTGTTGATTGGAAATGACAAAGAAATTGTCCAAGATTTGAAGACCCAACTGTTCTCCAAATTCGACATGAAGGATCTTTGTGCTGAAAACTATATTTTGGGCATGGAAATTAAGAGAGATCGGGCAAAGAGGAAGCTCTGGTTAAACCAGAGGAAGTATGTCGAGACTATATTGCAGAGGTTCAATATGCAGGATAGTAAACCGGTGAGTGTTCCTATTCCTATAGGTGCAAAGCTGTCTACTGAACAGTGTCCCAAGACACAAGAAGAAGAGGAGGATATGTCCCGTGTTCCATATGCAAGTGCAGTGGGTAGCCTGATGTATGCAATGGTCTGTACTAGACCAGACATTGCACATGCAGTGGGAGTATTGAGCAGGTTTATGTCAAACCCAGGGAAGGAGCATTAGACAACAGTGAAGCGGGTTTTCAGATATTTACGTGGCACTAGTGATTATGGCTTGTGCTACCAGGGAAGACTAGGATTGGAAAGAATGTTGGACATTCGTGGTTTTGTTGATGCAAACTGGGCTGGAGATCTGGACCAAAGAAGATCTACAAGTGGGTATGTGTTTAGCCTATTTGGAGGTGCAGTGAGTTGGATGAGTAAAAGACAGTCTGTAGTGGCGCTTTCAACTACAGAGGCAAAATACATAGCAGCCACTCATGCAAGCAAGGAAGCAGTTTGGTTGCAGAGATTGTGTTCAAGTATGGGGTTGGTACAAGAAGCTATAAGGATAGACTGTGATAGCCAAAGTGCAATTTTCTTGGCTAAGAACCTTGCTTATCATTCAAAGACAAAGCACATTGATTTTCAATATCACTTTGTTAGAGATATGGTTGAGGCTAAAAGGGTGTTGTTGGTAAAGGTGGACACTTTGAAGAATGTTTCAGATGCATTGACGAAGTCTGTGAGCACTCAGAAGTTCTCTTGGTGTAGAGAAACAATGGGTGTTTAAGAATTGGCCCAATGACTAAGCTCTCCTGTGACCCCCTATGGAAAGAAAACAACAAGTGGGAGAATGTTGGGTATGTGTTATATTCTTTCTACGACTAGCCCCACGCGCTGTACGTTGCGCTAGGTGCAGCAAGGGGGTCACAGGGGGGGCGGCTGCCCCCCCTGTCGGGGTCTGGGGCAGCACCCCGGCGAAATTTTTTTTTGGTATGTGGTCCCACTCATATGCAGACCCGCCCATGTTTTGTGCATGAGTTTGCACATGGTTTTGGGGTACGATGGTTTTCGACCCCTGGTATTTTGTAGGTCCGGTCAAGGGAACTACGGTTATTTTCTAATCTAGGGTTAATGGATTGGGGTTTATATATGCTTCGGCATGTATATATATGTGTTATAACACTAAAAGGAATATAATGAAAAATCAAGCCGGTCGTCCCGATTTGGGATCCAGCAGAAAATCTCTGTGTTTATCTGTTTTATGTTTTATGCTCTCGCTATTGTTTATTTTCTATTATAAGATTCGTGTGTAGATAATTTCTGTTCAGGGTTAAAACCTACAGAAGTCTATGGTTAGCCCTGTCCTCTGGTTTCTCCTTCGAAGGTTGTCTGAAAGTTTCCCTAAGAGTATGTTAACAACAGGCTAGGTTCAAAGTCCTTTGCTGATCTTAGACTATTCTTTGTTTATCTTAAGTGTTGTCTTGAAAAGTTTGCTAATTAAAGTCGAACTAGGGAAGTCTATGGTTAGCCCTGTCCTCTAGTTTCTTCTCCAACAATTTCTTTGAAAAGTTTCCCTTTGAATATGTTGAAAGCAAGATAGGTTCAAAGTCCTTACTTGATCTTAGGCTATTCTTTCTGTGTTTTAAATGTTTTCTATTTGAAAGTGCATCAAAAGCAGGCTAGTTTCAAAGTAATTACCTAATCTTAGATTAATTTTATGTTTTTCTCAAGTTCATGCCAAAAGCATGATAGTTTCAAAGTACATACATGATCTTAGGCTACTCTTTGTTCTTCATCTATTTGATCTTCATTTCTTATTGCTTTCATTCCATAAAATCAACTTAAAGAGATCCTTAGACATAGATGACTTTCCCCATGGACCACTCTTGAACCTTGTTGTTTCAATTAAATCCTATTATGACTCCATAAACCCAATGGATTGAAGCTGCTCCTAACCTATCTTATTAGTTGAATCATTTCTTCACTTGCATACAATCTTCACCCTTCATTTAGACTGGGCTAATATCACACCTAAAACCTTAAAGATAAATCAATCTTTTCACTTATAGAGATATCCCTCTCTGGATTCAGGAGGGCTAGATCCTAGAATCCCAAAGTGGCTCACAATGTTGTCTTTGCAGCTTTAGTCTTTCTAAGCTGCTAAAATTACAGATTCCGAACAATCCTTATGGAAAATTTTTCACTATTTTCATCAGCTTTCCATCCCATGGTCACCCTGTCAGTCCTAAAGAACTCCTTATGGGCTTGTGCCACTCATCTCAATCCTTTTTCCTGCTTATGACCTCATCACTCTATTTTTCCCTTGCCCATAACTCCACTTATCCATCTAGGGTTACCTATAACCTAACTCATTCCCATGACCACCAAGTTCCTCAAGAATTCATGGTATCAAACTGTCTCTGTAGGCTCTTTAGATAAATCAAGTACATTAGATCTTGGATCTTCAATAAAACACTTTGACTAATACTCTTTTCTTCATTTGAAGCCTCCAAGCCAATTTTCAGTCATGGTCAAGTCAAAGAATCCTCCCACTAGGTCAATTATGGTTTCATATGTTCTAATGTAAATCATTGATGTTTCAGAGGTATTGGAATTTTGAGACATGGTTATTCAAGAAAAGATCTAATAAGTTTCCAAATAAGACCACCTTATCAAATTCAAGGTCTGCAAGAGGTAAATGCAAACTTTGACATTTTTGCAGGAGTGTTAAAGGGTCTGTCAGCAGAGAGTTGGTGAGGTAGATGGTCTGTTTCTGAGAGAAGACAACTCACACCAGAAGAAAGGGAAGAAATTTTTGCTTAAGGAAAACTAAGGTTTTTGAGCTTGATAAGGCTAAGTCAGTTTTTTCAGTCACCTGCCAAACATAAGATGATTTGAGTTTCAAGGTGAAAACAAAAGAGGTTTTGAAAATACTGCCTTGTGTCTAAGTTCCTAAGGTTGTCAAAGGTGAATTTAGCATACTTTAAAGATCAAAAGGAAGAGCCACATCAAGGTTCTCATGACACCTGCTAAGTGAGAGTGTTAAAGGATATAAAAAGCTAAAGAAAGTCAACCTTATCACTCAAAGAAAACCTGCAGAGAAAAAGTGTGAAGAGTATCAATAAGAGAAGGCCAAATTAGTGTTTTCTGTCACCTGCAGAGCAAACAGTGTAAAAACATCAGTGAAAATGGAAAAGAAGTTTTAACACAGTAGGAAGTGTTTTTCAAAGACTAAATTAAACTTATTTCTACTCATCAAGCCTATCTAACACTCCAAGACATTCATTATTGCCTTGCAGAGAACTAGAAATTTAAAAGGGGGCGAAACTATGAGTTTTGAGCCAAAATTTGGCTAAGTGTTGAGGCGTTGCGCCCTCAGGATGGCGTTGCACACCTAGAGTTGGGCATTGTGTGCCTGTCTCTTTCCTCCTTTGTATTTTACATGGGCGATGTGCACCTGCAGGGTGCTACGCGCTTGCCTGATTCACCCGACAGGCCAGTAAAAGAACCTTGGCACTACGCGCCTAGCACAAGGCATTGCGCTTTTCCCCAACCTAACTTCTCGTTCACCTGGGTGCCATGCACTTTGCCATGAAGTCCTCTATTGAGATTCAACAAGATGATGGAGCTTAGTGAAAATCAGTCACCTTCACTAAGTGGGCCCGCAGGCTATTTTTAGGTGCAAGTCTATTTTTAGACATGGTGATCATATTTCAGAAGTTGCATGATGCTATTTGTGGATGGTTGTTCAAGTTGGAAAAATATATGAAATTATATTTTTATAATATTGGGCGAAGTCTATTTATAGATCACTGAAGTAAAAATAGAAGTGTCGATTATTATTAGACCTTAATAATAATCAGACTCTAAATATCAACTTATTCTCTTGGAGCACTTAATTTCAGTATACAGATTTGGAAAATCAGTGGGTTGAAGGAATTACTCAATTCCTAGGGTTTACTGGTGGTTCATGCATGGAGGAATCAGTTAGAACTGAAATGGAAAAGTTATGACAGAGTTGGAAGAGTAGTTCATGGAGTTGTTATTCAATTTAACTCAGTTAATGGAATTAAACTCAATTGAGCTAGTTGTATCTAGTCTAACTGAATGATACACTAGTGAGAGTGGAGTGAATCAATTATTTAATTAATTCACAAATAATAACTCACTAATCAACTGAACAAATATAGTAGTTAACTACAGTGCATGTCAGTTCCAATGGAGACCCAATGGAGAGGTAGGTGAAAGGGTGAGATGGACTATCTGTTGTGACTATAGTGATGCATTGATTGCATCACACACACATTGGAGTTTCCAATGAGGATTGTGTAGTCAAGGCAAGGGTAATTCAAATTCATTCAAATCTATTCTTCAGCAGGGATTGCATAGTGGAGGCAGGCTATCAGGTGGCAAGAAATCAGTGCATGGATTTGCAGATTTCTTCATGTTAGTGTGTGACGATTGATTGTACTGAGAGCTTGATGTACTAATATTTGTATGAGATTGTTACAAGATCTCCATGATACATAATATATGATATTTGGGGTTTTTAGCTTCAGGCTTTCCCGTTAAACAACTGTGTTATGTGCGATTGTTTTTATTGCTTCATGTGTTTGCAATTGAGTTTATAATTTCCGCAAAAGAATAACAGTGGAAGGATTTTGTATTTAGAAAGAAGATAAATATTGTTAGATCAAGAGAATCTGGATATATAATGCATATGTTATATAATTTCTACATTGTATCGAAGCAGTGTTAATTCTTGAAGATTGCAATTGTGAAGAATTGTTGAGTTTGTGCTGGTGGACAATTCGAATTTGCTGCAGAAAATTCTTGGTGTGACAGTTGAGTATACATTGAAATGTCTTTCAATGGGTTGTGATTGGAGTATGCCCTTTATGGCAGCTTGAATTACATAGCCTGGAAGGATAGGATGGAGGTGGTGTTGGAGGATAATGGACTGAATGAGTTCATCGATAGCGATGTTCCTAAGCCGGATTCTAGTGATGCTGCAGGACTTAACACATGGCAAAAGAAGGTAGAAAAGACAAGAAGAATAATGTTGGAAGGTGTGAAGGACCATATTTTGTCCAGCCTTCACGGGAAAGAAAATCCATTTGCAATGTTGAATTCTTTGACATATTTTCTCCAAAGTAGAAGCAACCAGAGGAAGTTGGCACTTAAAGATAAGCTCAGAAAAATAAAAATGGAGAAGGGCGACAGTATTCCAAAATATCTCACGAATTTTTTCCACCGTAAGGATGAACTAGAAAGTGTGGGGATTACTATTGATGATGAAGACTTGGTGAGCTTGGCTCTCCTTGGGCTTCCGAAGAGTTGGCATAGCTATGAAGACTCTATCAATGGACGGGAGAAACTGCCGGGATGGGAGCAACTTTGGCCGGATCTTTTGCAGGAGGAGATAAGGTGAAGTACCAAGGATGGCTCTTCATCGAAGAATGAAGATGAAGATAATTATGCTTTGGCTGCCAAAGCAAGGAAAGGGAAGGGGAAGAAATTCCCTTCAAAATCTGAGGCTAAAGGCAAGAAGCAGGATTTGTCCAAAGTGAAGTGTTTTCACTGTCACGAACATGGGAATTTTTCCACTAACTGCCCACGGAAGAAGAAGAACAAGAAGGTTGTTGGAGCTACAGCGGGTGAGGCCTTAGCCTCACAATTTGAACTTGATTTCTCCTTGATATGCTTGGTTTCAAGTGCAGTGGGATTGGTGTGGTATCTTGATAGTGGTGCATCTTTCCATATGACGGGAGACAAGGAGTTGTTCAGTGACTTGGAGGAGAAGGACCTCCAAATGCATATAGAGGTGGGCAACGATGGTCGATACAGTGTGACCGGCATTGGGACCATTACCTTTGAGAGGGAGTTAGGTAATCCATTTCTGTTGAAATAACGGTTATGCATGTTCCAAGTCTGAAGAAGAACTTGGTCTCGGTCTCAATGTTGGAAGACAAAGGTTATGATGTTGTTTTAAGTGAGGGAAAAGCCTTCCTTCGACATAAAAAAATGGGTCAAGACAAGAAGATAGGGATTCAAGTTAAGAATCTCTACAAGCTGGAGGTAGATGGTTGTGCTGCAATGGTGGGCAAAGCAGAAGAAGTGGTGAGTTGGGATGAGGGAAAATTGTGGCACAGGAGATTGGACCATATTCACCATGGCACTTTGAAGATTTTACAGCAGATTTCTACTGGACTTCCCAAGGGTACTCTTTTGCATTCATATCAGTGCAAGGGATGTACTATGGGTAAGTCTGTGAAGACCACCTTTCATGAGAAGGAGAACCGTGCTTCGGTGATCCTTGAGAGAATTCACATAGAGGTGTGTGGACCTTTCAAGATTGATTCAACAGAATAACACAGGTATTATGTTATATTTGTTGATGACTATTCTCGTAGATGCTGGATCTTCTTCATGCAGAAGAAGAGCGAAACATTTTCAAAGTTCTGTGAGTTTAAAGCATTGGTGGAGAAGGATTCGGGGAAGAAAGTGAAGGCTCTACAGAGCGATAATGGTGGTGAATATATCTCGAATGAATTCAAATACTTCTATATCAAAGAAGGAATTAGAAGAGAACTCATAGTGCCTAATAACCCACAGCAAAATGGGGACGCGGAGAGGAAGAACAGAACGATCATGGGTGTTGCACGAGCTATGTTGCATGACCAGGGCCTACCGATGCACTTGTGGGCAGAAGCATGAAACACTGCGGTTTATGTGAAAAAATGTTGTCCTCATAGAGTACTTGGCATGAGTACACCTAAAGAAGCTTTTACAGGTAAGAAACTTGATATTTCTCATTTGAATATTTTTAGCTCATCTATTTACATTCATATGACAAAGGATGCCAGGAAGAAGCTGGAGCCGACTGCAGAAGTTGGGATATTTGTGGGGTACATAGAAACACCCCATAATTATAGTGTGTATTTTCCAGACAGTCGGATGACTATGGTGCAACAGGATATAAAATTTAATGAGGTGAAAGCCATGAATTTTTCGCTTGAGAGGGAGCTACACTTGCATGTAGAGGAGGAACTTATTGTTCCCAAGGATGAGCCTCTAGATGTGGATCAACCACAGGAGGAGATTCATGGAGTGGAGGAGTCCACTCATGCAGAACCAAACATCAGACAAGGCAGAAAGCGTACCATAGAAGTTGAGAGACTGAAGCTTGATGCAGCACAGAATGTAGGAGTCCCTACATCACGGTGCAGACAGAGATAGTCACCTAATTGTTTTACTGGATACATGGCTCTTATCAGCAAGTGTATCGTGACAGAGCCATCTTCTTTTGAAGAAGCAGTGCAGGAGCCCACATGGCTAGATTCCATGGTGGAGGAGTATGACTCCATTGTCAGAAACAGTGCTTGGGATATTTTTCCAAGGCCGGTGGGTAAATCAGTTGTATGATCAAGATGGATCTACAAGGTAAAGCAAGCTACTGATGGGAGCGTCGAGAAGTATAAGGCAAGATTTGTTGCCCGGGGCTTCTCATAGATCGAGGGGATTGACTGTTTTGGGAAATAACTCCCTAGCGGTCGTTGGGTCAAAACCTCCACAGATCAGGGCATGCTATTCAAGAAGGAATCACACAACCACACTTGCACGCTAAAAACTAGATAACATCGATTGTAGAACTCACCCGTAGATCCTACGTTTGATGTAGATCCCGCGGGGTCCAAACCCCCAACAACCCTTCTTCCTCCTTAACCTGAAAACCAAGAAGAAACGTGCACGGAAATCTAGTTGTACAGCATATATTTCTCCTAAATGTCAGTGTAATCCATGTGAAACATCATATAAACAATAATAAATTCTTAATTAATAATCTTTTCACATATGCAAGCAGATATTAACACGTGAATTCAGGAACAAGATGGTTCTTCTTCATTACAAACAGCATGTACAATGATAGTAAGGTGGAGAGATCACCTGAATCCTTCCATGATCTTCAAACAGACCGTCGTCCGGATCCGTCCCGCCCTTGCCTCGCTAAGATACTTTCAAGACTTGTGCACATGAGATGACATATAAACTGATGAACATCTCCAGGAAACAAGGGTTTCCTGTAAAAATCTGGGAAGTGCAGGAGGCATGGGAAATCAGACTTGAATTGGGGCTCCAACAGAGTATAATATCTATAATTTCTCTCTCTCCCTTAGGCCATGCACATGAGGGGATTTTATACTCCCTCAAAGTAGTTTCAATCAGTTGGAAATAGTTGGCCATGGGCTGGGGTGGTTGAATTACTGGAATAACCATCAACCCAGCCTCGAAAATAGGGAATTTTATATATTTTTTAATGATTTTAATTGCATACGCGGGAAAGTATCTCTGGACTCACGTATACATGAAGAAAATTCTGGGCATACCCGCGTATGGGATTTGAAACACTGTTTTTTATGAACTTTTATCCAAGTCTGTGGGAATGGGTGCCCAAGGCCAAAAAGACAATCATGAATCACATGAGGGTGAAAAATGATGCTATAATAGATGCCCCCTAATATATGAGGTCAGAAGGGGTACATGATGGCCAAAATGTATTATGTGCATAGAAAGAACTTCGCGAGGACAAGAGAGGACTTCACCAGATTTCAGCCTGCCAAAAACCAATGAAAGAAAATAGAGAGTCAACTCATGTCTGAGGCGGGCATACCCATGCTCAGTCAAAAATATATCCATATAGAAAGTACAGAATAGATCCAGAATGTATACAAGTATAGTTGAACTGAAAGTACACAATGAATCATCTGAGCACGGCCCGGAAGTACAAGTCGGAATCAATGTCCAAGTATCACATATATCAAACTGATCAATAATACTAAAAATGGATGTCTGATCACAAAAGTAACTGAATCTCCAAGTACCAAATCATAAGGGGTGGAACACATGGTACAATCACGCAACTCGGGAGCCAACATATAGGATGCTGCTGTACTGACACTGCAACATATAAGGGTGAACGACATCACTGGCAGAAACTGAATGGACTGTCAAAAGTGAACCGAGAAATGCTGATGCAACCCGAGGTCTTCACCGATCACTATGGCACAATTCTACACAATGGGAATAAATGAGCTAAAGTCGACCATGTGAGAAATCGTTGGATTACCGGTCAATAATGTAAACCGTTAACCAACGCGAGACAACCCACCAATAATAAAAATGAGTGTCAAGGTGCCCCAGTACAATCTAACAAGTGTGAATGAATGAGTTGAAGTCGAACACTTGGAAGAATCTACCAATCAGGAGGCAATGATGAATCCCCACTGTCGATAGCGAAGAGTCTGCCACTGATGACTGCAAACCCTAAGGTACTAACAAAATACTCTAGACCTTATTCCCAGAGCAATGAGTCGGAGTCGATGGGAAAAGATCTGTTGGAAGGAAGGCATTAAGGCATCCCACATCAGTCCAGCGCGAGTGTAACCCGCAGGCCAAGATTTGGAAGGAATCGGACGAAGTAGAGTGATGGAACCAAAACCGAAGTACGTTTCCGACATGCACAAGATGAAGCTAGCGCACGGAAGAAACCATCTGAACCAACCAATAATGAAAGCTGACACAGAGGCGAGATATCCACCGATAGGGTCAAATGGAAATCAAGGTACTGCACGAATCCCAAGTGTGATAATGTATGCTGACGTCGAACACAAGGAAAACCACTCAGTCAAAGACCCATAATGATGATCAAATGTTGAGCACAAGGTCACCTATCAATGATGGAAATAGGGCCAGGGTGTGGCTCTAGGTTTACTCTCAGAGCAATATGTCGTAGTCGATGAGAGACAAACCCACCAGCAAGAAGTCAATGGAGACCTTCTCAAACCAGCACGAGCAGAAGACCAAAACATCTGATGTGATAGAACAATATACTGACAAGACCGGGAAGGTCGACTGAATAATGAGTCAAGAGACACCGCAGAATGGCTGACTCTGGTTAGACTTCCCTTGAACAAAAGCATGACTCGTGATGACCATGGCAGTAAAAAGTGACACTGTATAAGTCTGTTATGCAGGAGGCAAAAACAAACTCTCCATATGATTGGAAGAGATAACCAATCGGGGGAGGACTGACCAGTGAAACAAGGCAAAAGCTGAACCTAGGTCAAAACTAAAACCATCCCAAATGAAGGAAATATATAAGTGTATGTTCTTTGTTCAAGGGTGACAAACTGACACTGTACTGCCATCAAATTACGAAGTAACATCCCGTTCTCGCTCTTTTTGTTATATTTTATTTTTTTTGTCTTTTTCATATAATAAGCCTGAAAAAGAATAAAATAATGCTATGGTACAATGGATAGAATGAGTATCAAGAAACAGATGCACTAGTTCCTGGGATAGGAACAATCCTATGCTCAATGCAAGGTGGTGGAAACTGGTCAGCGATACTCAAAGGAATGTTCCATCCATGGGTAAAAAGGGTGTCAAGTCACGATAGCTAAGTGCATGCAATGGTTAACTTGTACAGACAGTCAAGGTCAAAATATGGCTTAAACATCGAGTCCAAATGAAGCCGGCTAAAGGCCAGGATAAACAAGTAGCCAATATGCAATGCAGTAATACAACTCAACAACACCAGGGAGCCTC